>JAOVYX010015909.1:0-26270 GCA_035668315.1 Drosera spatulata | reverse complement strand
TCAGTGGTCTCCTCAAAAGAACTCAATACAGTATAAAATACGTCTAAATATTTTAAACCAAATTGAGTCTTTCGTTTTCAAGTAGTGAATTCAGAACTACTAAACTTTTCTAGTTTGGACATTTCAATTAAAACGTTATTTTTGTTCATGATTGTTCTATCAATTTTCGCAATCAATTAAAATTGAATGAAAAAGATTAGAACGATCGCACCTGACAGGATTATCACCCAATTGCAACAAACCAACCTTTCCTCCCAGCAAAATAGGAGTAGGCAGAGAATTGATTCTCCCTGTCACTGTAACAGTGACTTCTCCCCCAAATAACCTCACGGCCACACACCAACAACAGCAATCCGGCAACCTTCTCCCTCAACCAAAAAGGACTGCCTTGAAAATCCACCAGCAGCAGGAAAACAGCAGCGCCCAGTGCTCCTCTGACTGCTCCTCCTCTCCGCCGCCGCCGAGCTTCGGCTCCTCACCTCCTCGCTGGGGTTTCAGCACAAGCAACCAGAAAATCTGCAGTGGTCCTGGTGTTATGTTTTAGTGCGTTGCTGCCGACCCTGGTGGTGGCCTTTTGGATTTTTGGGTGTGTTGCTGCGTCTGTTGGTTGTAGATCCGTGACTGGATCCCAGTTTTGTGTTCTCCTTGGGTGGCGGCAGTAGATCTAGGTTTGGCAGTGACCAGATCTGGGCATTGTTTTGTGTGACGGCCAGCTAGGGTTTTCTAATGTTTCAAGATTGTTGAAAGGAGTTGAGAGAGTTTTGTTAGGTTTGAAACATTACACCCAAGGCATCTAGTTTGAAATGCCAAGGCCGTTGTCTCCAGGCTAGTATATATAGAAGACTAGGCTTACAGTAATAGGATATTTTAAACAATTAAAATATACCCTATCTACTGAACACAATCTTATCTTTATGGCGTATATTGGGAAACTTATATTTGAGAATATATCGTAATATTCCTCAACAAATTACACAAGGAAAACAGAAAGGAAAACCCATTAACCTACACAACATTTACACACGGACTAAAATGAAAGAAGACAATTACACTGAACATGCTGTATCAGACGTTTTTCCCTTTTGTATTCTTGGTGAGCAACGATAAAAATTGCAGCAGATATCTAAAGTTCCCTCCACATAAAACAAAAAGAAAAATGAATGAAACAGGGGGAAAGCAGGAAAGGAAAAGGAACAAGTCAGTCTAGTGAAAACACAAGACAGTAGAAGACACATTGCCATCATTGAGCCATTATTTAAAATAAGAATAAAAGTTAATCTAAAAGAACAAGTCTAATGCCCATATATAGAATCTAGAGAGAATTGAGATTATTAGCTGAAGTCAACAAGAAACTAGTTCATATCGGAGCAAGAATGTACAAACTAGAACAAAAGCCTTGCAAAGTGATTGAAGTTCTTGTGGAGCAACCAAGCTAGCAGGAATGGCATCTGCGTCAAATTAGATTAACTCATCAGAAAGAATTCAACATTTGTTTTCCTTTACGTATTAAAATCAAAATGCAAATTTTGTGGAAGAGAGATATTACTTCTGTATTACTATTTACTATAGGAGAAGTACAAATAGCAAAAGGTATAAAACAACTCAAATTGTACGAACATTGAAGCTGCTCTGACGCCCTTCATGCTCAAGTTGAAGATGAGTGGCAGATTACAATACTATTAGCCACAAAAACACACATATCTGGCAGCTGATGAAGATTCAAACAATTTTGCATCTCCTATATGCATTGATCTCTAACAGTCGACAAGGATTGTCAGTAATAAAAAGTACTAAACTTGATATGAATACTCGCCTCCATGTGAATCTTAAAGCATCAGCCGGAGTCATGCTCACTATGGATTTCAAGTTTCAAGAAGGTTCATGAAACAAACCATTTTGTGTATTACCTCTATCCCATAATGATTACAATAGTTTTCCTTTTCTGTTGTCCCAAAAAAGTTATAACATTACCTTATTCGAAAACAGTATCCACGTCTGCTAGACTACTACAATACGCTCTAGTAACTCCTCTCTTAAATCTCATTAATAAGACCAGTCCATATGACCAAAACAAAAACATCATTCCTTGAAATTAAACTTTCTCTGTTTCATATAGTTTGCATCGTTTTATCATTTATGGATGTTTCAAATTTTTGTAATATTTTTATTTTTGGAATGTTATGTGTAATTACGAATTAAAAAAGAAGAAAGAAATGAATGCGTGGTTGAATATTGAAATTAAAAAAAATGAGATAAATCTAAATTTACGTATAAAACATAAATATTATAAAACGGAATGAATATATAATAATTGATTGATTGATTGTTTTATTAGTTTTCATTAATATGACGGACCCGAAACTCGTGACTTCCAATTTGCCACCAACCCTCTTCATCTTTCTCGACCCCTAAGAAGTGTGCTATCCAAGATAACAATGTAATCACGCTAAGGTAGGATGTGTGTTGCCTAGCTCAGCCCAAACAGCACAAAAAGCCCAGGAATGAGTATGTCCAGATCCAACGTAAAGCATCTTCAGCCCAATCATATTAATCTTTCAGGCCCAAGTTAGCTCGAACCATAGGCAGGTCTCCTCTTGGTATAAGCAGAAGTGTCCTAAGTAATGATGTCTTAAAGAGTATAGTTAACATAATGGCGTATTTGCTTTATCGTGTTAATTCGTTCGATTATATTGACGAAGATGTTATTTACAGGTTTATAGGCAGTACAAGGGGCGACTCACCCTTATCGAAAACGAATGTCTTAGAGACGGTCTTAGAGGGAGTGACGATTTCCACTTCATATGTACCATGGAATCCTCGGAAGCTGAACTCGCCTTGCTGGTCGACGAGGCCATGAGTATGAGTCAGCCATTCTTTCTTGAGCTCGAGATACCTTTTGCCCGCTTCGTTGATGTCGCTTCAGCATCGACTGGCCACGAGTTCTCCCGGCTCATGAACAGCTCCCAGAATCCCCAGAGCATGATACCTTCCACGGCTGGATGGGCGAATGCCTCCCTCAGCATGACTTCGAGATCATCTGCTCTTATGTACTCGTTGGTGGAGGACACGTCCAGCTCGGTGAACCAGATGGGTAGGCCGAGGATACCCAGCTTGTCGAGAGCTGAGGCGACAATGGATCCAACAGGACTATCTATGTGGCCCTGGATGCCTATTCCGCCACCAGGCGCTCCTTGTTCTTGCAAGTCCAGGATCTGCTCAATATACTTCTCCGGCATTGATCTGGTGTCACATCCGTCCTCCACATGGCAATCGTTTACAAACAATACAGCGGATGGGTCTAGTTGATGTGCCATCTTGAACATGTTGGCTCGGATGTCTTTGCCAAGGCGGTCTTGATAGAATGATCCATGGAGCATCTCATTGTTCACGTCATAGTGCATGAACTTCCCCTTGTAGCGAGTGAGGAGACTTGTGAGACGGCCTTGGACAGCAGTCATCAGATCCTGGTTGTTCAACGCACGTACCCATGATTGGACTGTGTCCTCGACCTCCCAGAATATGCAATGGCCTCGGACATCAATGTTGTTCTTCTGACACAAGTCCAGCATATCATCCGCATCTTTGTAGTTCAAGACCCCTTGCTGTGCCTCTGTCCAGTACCACTTCAGCTCATTGCCGAAGACTGACCAGTTGAAGTTTTTGACGAAGAAGGCGACAAAGTCTTCGTTGTCAATGTTGGTTCTGTTTATGCAAGATCCAATGGGAAAACTGTAGCTTGTTTGCTTCACCTTGACAGAAGAGCCTAGTGAAACCGCACCAGTAGCATCAGTGAACATCAGGGTGACATCGCGTTTACGTATCTGAAACAGAAAACAAAAACAATAAACAATAAAATGGCAAGCACAATTTTTAGCTCCCATAATCACTCGAGTATTGTTCTAGCATCGAATCCACATGGCCACGGTCAAATTGGACCTTTTTTAAAACACTACTATCAAATATAGATTTCTCACAAACATAAGGTTTGCAGGTTAGTTCATATAATCAGAGTTTATCCAATTAGCATTTGAGAGATACATAAGAATCACAATTCCATGTCAAGATATTGAAGGCTGTGAAGCTTGACTATAATACAAAGAAGTGACCTTATCGATTTGCTTCTTCAAGTGCTTGAACCGAGTCTGTCGTTTCACGGCAAAAATTTGCAGTCCAGCAACCATTAAATCAGCCCCTGCACCAGGACCCTGAATATATATCATGACTTTCGAGGGCTGCTTCTCAATCCTGAAGGATCCACCAAGTTCATGCCATCTATCATCACTCATCTCAACCTGCCCGCCATTGACCCAATTGCCATCCACGCTGAGAGCAACATTCACATTCTGAGGACTAGGAGTTGAAGCACCGGGACCTATCTTAACCCAAGAAGAAACCTGGTATGTAACGAAGAGTTTCAGCTGATCAGCTATCATCTGAGAGGGGCCCATCCAGTTCTATGCACGATTAGTCACAAGGATGTGGCGGCCGCTTAATGGCTCATGAACCCCTAGAGAGTCCCTGGCCATCGAAGGAAGTATATGTGGTGAACCAGCATTAACACTTAGCGTGCAATTACCAAGAGGAAACCATGGATTGGTGCCGTCAATTAGTTCACCGTTTTGAACCACATTTACTCCATAAATGGTATGCTGCCAGTGAAAACATATGCCTATAAGCCATCACTTCAAAGGATTACATTGGAAGAATATTGAGATTTTCGGATGAGGATAACTTCTCGACGTACATCAATAACTGGTCGAGGAGTAGGAGGAACTTTCTCTGCGTGTTTAACAATGAAACTGTTTAGAAGAATATCGGTGCCTGCAGGTGGACCTTCAAGGTAGATGACAACAGCTGCTGGTGAACCATTTATCAAGAACTTTCCCTGTAGTTGCACCCAGTCCTTGTCTGTCGCCTGCACACTACAGCGGCAAAGGAGAAACAACTATGAGATCCATATTTTCAAAGCATAGAACATAAATTCGACACCCAAGATCAGGAAGCCAACGATGAATAGCAATCAGGTCCGGATTAAGAAAAACATCCAACTAAGAGGCTGAATGACAGAACTACCTCGAGATGCCTGTGTACTGTTCACGCTTATCGGGCATTTGAACCCACAGAGTGGCACGCACAGTGGCACTGGAGGCATTATTACCGTATACACGAACAACGGCAGTGGCCTCATAAGCCAGTTTCCTATGCACTCCCACAGAGATGTCCTGCTGAATGCCATTCCATGTCTGTGTACGTCCAGTTGCTGCTGCATAGACATTACCGGACTGTGGAACAACCTTTGGATCTGCCGTCGAATCACGAAGCACAATCCTGCATCCTCTTCCGGACCAATTGTTTAGTCCATCAGTAAATGTTGGGTTCAAAATAATATTTTCATCACCAGCCTTGTTAAGTGGTGCATGCATACCCTGGTCGCATGGCACACAACAGGCAAATAAGGCAGTTCAACACCAAAAAATAACAAGAAAAGGTTAGGTAATTACTCGTGGCATGCTAAGACTTGAGCAGGATATCACAACTGATGTTATGAACAGATCAACTCCTGGAGGAGGGCCTTCCAAGTAGAACACAACCCTCTCGGGCAGAGTCGTCAAAGTAAAAGTGCCTTCCAGAGTCCGCCACTCCTCCATTGTAGCTGAAACCCTGCATAGCACAAACCATTTCAATTTAGACCTCTTCTCTGTTCTAAACCATCAGACAAGCAGAAAGAACTAGTCCGCACCTTCCAATTTGCATATAATTTGGTGAAGAACCTGTGTTTTCAATTTTTAGCGTAGCCAGAACATCATTGCCAGGAGCTGATATCGTGACAGAAGCAGAAACAGAATAAGTGAGCCCTGAGGCGAGTTTGTTCGTGATATCATGCTCGAGGCCTTGCCAGTGATCTTTCCTATCAGTAACAACTACAAATGGATCACCCAAGTTTGCCAACATGCCTTTCCAATCATCCACTTCCCTTGATATCACAAAGGCCTTGCAGCAATTGGCGCGCCACGAGCTAAAGTCACGGTAGCCATGGCTAAGAACAACGTTATGAGGATCACTCCCAGCATCACTGGTAGTTAACCCACGCATGTTCTGAGAACAAAAAACACATTGAGACTTGCATGCGCTAAATTGGCGAAGAACTGCAAAAAAAATAATCCATAGAGCTTAGAAACACCGTTACAAAAAAGCTAATAAATCATTACTTCAGCACATTGCATCCATTATCACAAGCAAGAAAATAGGAGCAATACAGGAATTAGAGATGAAGGGCAAGAGATACCTTCACCTGCAAGTCGGAGGAACTACGGAAACTAGTCTTTGTACTACGGATATGCATCCCAGGCTATTATATATGCTTACGAAGATGCAGGACTCGCTGTAGTCATATTCGCAATCGAGAGAAACTAAAGATCCATTTCATATCAGACCCTTCAAGCTAGTGACGGACTACGGGTCTATAGCATAGTTGGTAAAAAGAAACCACACCTAAACTGTGAAGCCTACCCTCAAGAGAGTAACAAACTAAGAGTATTAGGATTACGCGTGGAAGAACACGTAATGACTGTATATGGAAATGCAGGGAACAAAAAGACCTCATCAATACCGACCATTAATCATAAACCCAGCTTAGTTAAAGATCGGCATCGAGATATAACAACCATTAACAACTACCACAAATCCGCAACATTCCTTTCGTGTCGCGACATTCATTATGCATATTGGACTCCCTCCTACAAGTCCTTTTCACTTTCCCTTTCGAGTAGTCTCTCATATCAACATGTTATCAGAATAGGTGTATCCCTTTCGAGTAGTCTCTCGTATCAACATGTTATCAGAATAGGTGTATCGAAATCCTTACCCATATCAGCCACACGGAGTACTAGTATTACACATAACTAACCCGAGGCAACCCGGTTTCATCACGCTTGGCATAATATTACAGAATCATGTAACAAAATCATTATCCAAATAAGACCAACATCAACCACTCCCAATCAAAATCAACAATAATACAGGAAAAACACAGACAACAACGAAAATATACCTGAGAATTGGCATTGCCTTTACCAGGACTCGAATGTGGGTGTCCCATTTCTTCACAGAACCTCACAAACAACCCCAAAGACTCGACCTTTATCCTAGATGGCTACAACCCAACAGCACATCCATTGAAATTACCCATAAAATTGGATGGGCAACTATAAAATTGATGATTTTGAGACGTGGGCACAATAACCTAGCGCACCATTCTTCATATATTCACATTCATTATATAGTATAAATATGAATAAATTGAAAAATGGATTGGGAATACTTGGAGTGCAGTGGACGAAAATGGGTAGGTGAAAGAACATGCTTTGATTGAATGTGTTTTTGCCTGTGATGCGACGCCATGGGATTGGGATTCGATGCCATTGGAGAAAACCCAAAAAGGGAAAGGATTGGTTTGATTTGGGGATAAGGGAAAGTGTAAATGCTGGTGATTGACGGCTAATCAACCGTTCATATAGTGGAATATTACATGATGATGATGATTAGTGTTTCTTTGCTTTTAAGTTTTTCAATTTGAGAGTGACTAATTGTCCATGGTCAACTATTTTTTATTTTTTTTTTAAAAAGTCGTCCATGGTCAAGTACTGAGTAATGCGACCGCAGTCCGGTGAGCATTTCTTTCTCGATCATGATCTCATCTTATTTAATTTTATTGTTATCTAAAATTAATAAATGAAAAAAAAAAAGATATTAAAAAATGATTGTTAATTCAACCGTGGTTAACACTCTTCCCAATAGAGAAGGAAACATTCAAGTCTTCTTCGGATGTATCTCATTTGCTCGTTGTCATCACTGTAGAGAATGTTTTCAAAAAACTCAGAACCTCCGATCACATTGCTAGCGAAATGCTAATTTCTGATGTAAGAACTCATAATCTTATCTTGTTAATTACTTATTTGCTGCTTATTATCTCTGGATATGACATGTGACATGCATATCCAATCATACAAATTCTGATATGATACCACAAGATGACTTTGACATGAACAGGCAAACTTGCGTGACTTGCTGGGTAAATATTGGCCACACCCAATAGTATCATGGAAGATCCATTAAACGCAGCCAAATTGAGTCTATTTGCATGTACATTTATTTTAGTCTCAGTTTCATTTTGATTGGCCGCCAAAACAACTTGATACATCTTCATAAATTCATCCATCGCCAGAATCCATCCATCCTATTCATCAGAAGAAAAGCACTGATGAAAAAGCCACAGAGGCAGCATCATTCACCACAACAAACAGCCAAAGAAATACAGTACAGTATCGAAAAGAAAAAATGAAAAATATAAGGAAATACTAGAAAAGACATTGATAAATTCGTTTCTGGGTAAAATTTCATACGAACACACACATACTTTCTTGAGTAATATTTATCTATTTTATATATTATATTGAGTATTTTTTTATATAAAAAATATCAAAATAATCATTATATATTAAACTATATCCATTTTTTTCTCTCACAACTGCTATAATAAATCTCATCGTCATCAAAAAATATTTTTTTTTATCAAATTTTATATAAATTCAACACATACATAAATCTGTAAATGAATCTAATCATTATCTATATTTTAGAAGAGAGAAAGTATCATTTACCACCTGGATGCCGTGTTTCAGTGGTCACTTCCCGTTTCCCAACGCAATGAGTTTTTTTGTTTTGTTTAGTGAGGTTAGGATACGAATGAACGATGAAACCATATAGAGACCGTTAAACCTGACTTGAAACTTCTGTAATATTTTCGGATGTACAAAAGGGTCGTACTTAAACTCGTATCCTCGATGTGCCTGCATCACATTATAGAGCCAATCAACATGTCAAAATGATCGTTTCAACGAACAAAACTTTACTGCCACCCAAAAATCAAAATGTCTTCCCTCCCTTTCTTCATCTACAAATATTCATACTAACAGTCAATTGGTCCACAAATAATTGGAATTTGAAAGAAAAGCAAGGAAGAAAACAGAGAGAACTCTTTTTCTGATACTTTGGCAACTGATATGATTTCAAGTAACATGGTGAAGCTTGTGTTGTTATTTTCTCGGTGAAGAAATCTTTTTGTCTGTCCTACAACAACTTTGCACAAGTATTCATTCATTTATCGGCACACACACAACAGCCTCACAAGGTCGTTTTCGTTTTCTTCTGGTTCTGATTCCCCTGCAGCTCTTCTCTGCTATCTTCTTCAACACAGCAACAGTAAAATTATTTGTTTTCAAAAAAGGTTCTGTGTGCTTTCATTTAATTTCTCTGCTTTTGCTTTGCTTCCCATCTCGTGCGCTGATCCGTGCCGCCCAAGTTCGCTGCCCACCACCCACCTAGCTTCTTCACTCAACTTCATTTTCTTAAAAAAAATCAAAGAAGGTTGAAATATCTAGCAAAGATGATCAAATGAGACAACTAAAATTGCACATAGCAATACCAACTTTGATGTATAATTCTTAAAGTTAGCACACTGATAAAAATTCACTAACCGGAGTTTCAAGAATCATGATTCCGTTCCTTGTGTTCCTTGTAAGAAGAAAAATCAAAGATTTTCTCATATATCAATCGATGACACCATTCAATCGGCTTTCATGTTACTTTATATTGAATTTCACTATTTTGTAACTCAAACATTGATGGGATGGTATCATCGACACAGACTCAGCGCCTGGCCTCAAAATCACTCGTCGTCCCCGTATCTGGCTTTATGGCTTTGGCATTCACTTCTTTTTAAGCTCCCTTTTTTGGCCTTTTTCTGTGTACTTTCTCCTGCACCCTTTTGCCTTTGCTTCTTTTTCTTCTTGTATCTGCTCACATCTCTGAACACACACAAAAAGGAGTTAGCTTCCACAAATGTGATTTGTGAATCTCAATCAACTTTCTTGCATTTAACTCACAGCCCCTTCAATTCTACTCCTTATCACTCAACTTCAATTAGCACTTCAGCAGACTCTTCCTGTCAAGTATATCAGCACATCACTCAACACATCTTCACTTCATTTCTAGTAATCTCATTGTCAATTCTCTTGCACAAAACCATCTTCATTCCTTATTCAAATCCCTGTCAATTCCCCTAATCTGAAACAAACCCATTTCTCAGCTCTCAATTCTATCTGTCTCTGTTGTTTTCATATGCATTTTCCCTACATGGGCAGCATCCAAAATTGTGTCTTTTGCTGCAGAGATACAAACATAGCCATTTCTTTTGCAGTGCTCTTGATTTCAAGCTTGACCCATGATGTATCCTTGGCTGAAGGTAAAGCATTTTCCTAGATTCTCATAACAAGTAATTTTCGGCATAGGTCAGAGTACTAACCTCTAACGACCTCCATAGTGTGCATCATCCGTATACCGATACCGACACGATATTGAAGCTTTGGCACTGACTCACATTTCTTGCAATTCTGTAACAGGTAGACAAATCACAACAAACACAATGGACAACATTGCCAAGGTATGCACAAAAGGGAACCTGAACTTCTTTTTCTTCTTCTCAGTTCTTGTATCTCATTGAAATAAGCTGCAACTGATGACTCTTTCATGGATTGATTCTTACAGGGAATGAATGCGAAGAATGGAGACAAGGAGGCGATAGCACAGTCCCTGATAGGTTCAAGGCCACCAAGATGTGAGGAAAGGTGCAGGAACTGCGGCCACTGCGAGGCGATTCAAGTGCCCATTGCACCTCAGCATAAGCTCAAACCAGCTGGTGGAGGAATAGGAAGCCACGATATCCTGCATGATTCAAGACCAACAACAGAAGAATCAAGAGGAGATTACATGACCAATTATAAGCCAATGAGTTGGAGATGCAAGTGCGGCGATTTCATATTCAATCCCTGATTGATTGAGAAGAAAAGAAACTAAGCCGTTGAGTGATCGATCTATTCAAATTCCATCTAAAAGTGTATATACATCATGGTCCAATTAATACTACCAAATTTCTCAATTCAACCACTGGTTTGCTCCCTCATGGGTTCTTGGCATTTGTTAGGAGGGCAAGGCACTGTTAGTCCATGCCAAAACAAAGAAGATATCATCTTTTCAACATAGATATCGTTTCACAGCTTCACACTAATATTGCTTGTAAAGGTCTCCTGAGTTGATCTCATTAAGGACATTTACTCAAAACTTGAGAATAAGGGATAACATAAGCAGCAAAGAGTTCACCTAGTACAATGATGGCCATCATAAGTTCTCACACATTTCAAGCATGTAATGATATCAACAAAGTACTAAGAGGGAACCACAAAATTTTCCAGCAAGAAATTGAATTTCTTTATATGTATTGTAAAGTAATGACAAGTGATAGATTTTTCTCTGATGCAAAGCCGATATGCTACAACATGATAAGGTACAAGTAATTTACCAGAAGATATGGTAGTGCATGCATTTGATGCATGAACATACTAGAATCACATGATACTCCTCTACTACTAGTATTAAGCACTGCAACGCAAGGCACCTGACCTGAGAGCTAGCTATCCTAGTAGGAGCGCAGCAGCTTGTCCCTTTAGCCTTTGCTTGCTGCAGATAAACCTAGCTCGTATATGGTTATAGCCATGGAACTTGGAAGGACATGCCTTGCCTTGCCTGGCTTTGCTCATTATGATGAGGACGATAGAGGGATGAGCTTGCTTATGCAAGATCTTAGGCAGTTAGGTCTAAGCCCCAGTAAAGTTAATGGGCATACCTGTGGCATTCAATATGAAGGGAGTGCCTAGTGATTTCGTAAGCCAGTTTTTATAATGTGATAATAACATCATCTAATTAAATAACTATTATTCAAAACAGTATATATTAATGAATATTACATATACATTACGGAACACACTGATTTGATAAACAATAAGTTAAAACAATGTGTTGGATAAGTCTAGATGAAAATTTTCACAATTCGTTGAAAACAGATAGATGTGTTAAGAGACTCGGAATAACTCATGTGTAATTAGGAATTTAGCTGTATGCAATTTATGCTTGCTTACATAAGCATGCTTAGCTTAGGCATGAAGATCATTTCAGGTAGGCTAGGCTAGGCAAATGGCTAACCAACAAACAATTATAGCCTTTAGGTTTTGAGTTGTACACGCAAAACTCATCATTAGGCCATTATTATTTTCTCTTCTTACAGTTCAGCTTGTACGTTGATCAGGAGAAAAATTACTCCTTGTTAACCATATACCGTAGTACTACTATACTAGATTTATGAGTCTTGCTTATAGAGCTTCTACCATGTGTTTTAGAAATGCAGATGACTAAATTAGTGGCAGCAACTCTTCATGAGTTCCGGACAGAGGATTTAACTTCAACTACTTATCGCACTTGAGCATGATTCACACAAAAAACACAGGAAGACGGATCTGCCATGAATTTCATGAAACCTGCTCTGTACCAAATGGAAGGCCACCTCTACACTGTGACATCTTTCATTACATGAAGTTTTTCTTATGTTAATGATATACACCAGTGCATTGTTTTGTGGGGCCCCCTCTTGTGACGAGAGACCATCGGTTCAATTTTTACTCCTACCCACATCACTATCCAGTATCGATTCTAAGAATGATGGATAAAACTGACCGGTTTATCAGTGACTCAGACTAACCAGAACCCTTGCACTCATCTTCGAACTGTTTTCTTCATTCTATCCTGCATTCCTGCATTCCTGCATCTGTATATATATAGTTCAGTCATCACCTCTCTCGAGTATATCCCATGAGTTCCTGCAATCCTAGATGCATCCCCAGCATGAGCTATGTGACGTTTCGCACTTTCGTTACTTAATCAACACCCACAAGTAACAACGAGCACAAGCTAAATGATTTTACACCATGAGATGCAGTATAGTTAATTGCACAAAACACTGTAAGCAATTTAGTGACAAAATTTTGATTCAAAAAAAAAAAAAAAAAAAGAAAGCGAAACAATAGTCACAACCATATTGTTGTGAGTTCAAGGATCATACCTGGGAGCTGTAAGACTCAGTTCCTCCTCTGTGCTTATCGCTCTGTATCTGGTCCGATCATTGCAGCATCTCGGCACACAGCAGTCACTAGTCCTTCTCAATCAGCCATTCGCGCTAAGAACATCGTATCTCAAGTTCATGATTCTTAGATATATGCTCTTCCATGGATGTTTCACCGGTAACATCATCCAAATAACGGATGTGCCTAGACAAAAAACAAGGGTAAATGCATCACAACCCACTCGATCTATGCAACCACAAAAATGTTGATAGATGAAATGAAGGGTCTTCAACTCATCATACTCATGTAACAACCTTCAACTAATAAGTTTTCTCGATATGCTATTAATCCAGCCACCATACCCAGATCCATCGAGCACTCATAGAAATGATGCATTGAGAGACCTACATGCTGATCTTTAATCTCAACTAAGCAGCATCTGGAGATTCTCTACAGAGAAGGTCGGCCTCTCGTCTATCAGAACTTATTAGAAGGTATTTCAGGGTCTCTCTTCTTATTCTAATTCTAAGAGGAACTTCTATCTTAAGTTTAAAAGCTATAATTTCTAAACATGCTCGCCAGTCGCCACGAAGAAAACTACTCTTATATAACTAGCTCTCTATGAATCTGGAGGGGTCAACAAATGCGATGAAACAGATGATAGAACTCTACAACAAAAGTTCACGAACTAACCATGAGTGTGTCAACAGATTTGCGAAGATCACCAAATTCCATCCCTGCACCCCTGAACTAAGCACACATCGAGTCAGAATAGGTGATTGATCTTATCTGGGCAAGGTTAATTTATAGACCGAAACTCTCCGTGATCATATACTATTGATCAATTAAAATAAACCAAAGAGTTATCTGGAAATCCCCGCAAGGCACATACTGAAAAATCCATAATAACTCGGGATAGATGAAACACAAGCCAAACGCTCATTGATCACGAGGAGATTGTTCCTAGAGAGACTTGGAGTAATCTATAGGCATGTTGCAGGGACAATTGCAATTGATTCTTTTCCTTATAATTTATATTCCACGTGCTAGGACTTTACTCTCGGATTCCTTTCTCTTTTTTTTCTAGGTTCTCGCCATGCCTACTTTACAGCGGGTGTGTGTGTTCAGTGTGTTGATTCTTTCTCCTATTCCCCATAATCGCATAATCGCATTGCGCAGATCGCGTGAGCATTCCACACGAGAGGCGTGAGAACTTAATTATATTGTATTTTTTTCCAAATTATTTATAATAATTTAAAAAACACATATATAGAAATAAAATTTGATTTATACCATCATTTTTTTGAAAAATTATTATAAAATTTAATGATAATTTAAATGACGTAATTCAACCTAATATTAATGACATAACTTTCTTTAATCATTATGACAAACGAAATTCATAATGTTGTATTGAATATATGACGAAGGGAGGAGAAGAAATCAGATGATGAGACAAAAAGAGGCGGAGCGGATGAAGACGGCGATAACCTAGTGGCAGTGTAGGAGAAAAGAGCGATGACCAATTTTCGATGAAATCGAGCAGCGATGGAGTAGAATCGAACCCGCGGCCGTCTCCCGTCTCCGTCGCTGAATTCTCCGAACCCGCCGCCGATTGTGTAACCCTCGCTAGATTAGGGAAGAACTGGGTTAAAATGATTCGTAGAATATATTTTTTTATTTAATATTAGTTTTATTTTATAGATATTAATGTATAAATTTTAAATATATATTTATTTTTAATATTTAATATATATATTAAAATATATAAACGAATTTTAATATTATATAAAAAATTATTTGAGATATGAAAAGAAAAAAAAATGAGACCATGGGAGTAAGTTCGGGATTAGCAATTTCCAATACAATATTGAAATCGTTTGTATATCTAATTGTCAACAAAATCAATAGTATCACAGACATGTGAATACATGATTGGAGTATTCTATATTGATCAACGAGTTTTTGTTGAATGGAAATGATCATAGCATACTCAAGCTCATCAATAAGAGTGCCTTTCTTCTTATTTTTCTCCTCATGACTTTAAAGCAAGCAAGTTTTAGGATCAGCGAAGTCAACTTAAACGGAAGTTGATATATTGGCAAGAAACATACAGCTTATATGCTTGTATCAAAACGCCAGATATGAATAATCGATCATCGATGTATGTCGCACCATGATTCATGTGACCAGGAAACACAGTTTATCAAAGCTTTCCAACGTGCTAGTCACAATCCTCCCACGTTAACCATGAATCCTCTCAATATCTCAGCAAAATATCACAATCTGTAGCATGCTCCAATCTTCCGACCCTTGAGGCACCAAACACACGTGACACAGCACAATCACCCGACAAGGTGGTAAATGATCAAGTGAAGCATTCCGTAAAGAAAGTCTTTAACGTAACGTAAATGATCAAAGAAAAAACACACTCGACCATTGAGTCATTGCTACATCCGTATCGCAATACAGATCAAACCAATAGTTCACGAGAGCTAACATACATACTCAAGAAAGTTCACCCAGCACTACATACCAAAGGTTAACAGCTTAAGGATTTACAGACCAAATACAATTGCATCTCATTTCGCGTACAATAATATGTTAGCAGCATCATCAATCAGTTACTTCTACTACCATCTACTAAAACACGATGGAGTACAAAATCCATCCAATCCAAAGCCCCCCTCAACCCTTTCTTCTCCAACATAAAAAGGTCAAAAAAATTTTGACAAATGAAGAACATAGAATCCCTGATCACGTGGAATAGTATGCTCACGTGACCAGATCATGGTCGCGGCACAGCTCCTTCCTGAGCTTGGCCGAGAAGAGCCTGCACGCATCCATGCTCAGATCAACCGCCGCTGCCAATGCCACGAACGCCGCTGCATCCTCCGTGCACGTCACATGCTGCACGGACACCTCCACCGTCGGCTTGCTGCACCGCCCTTCTCCCTCCACGCGAGCCGACATCACAAACCCTCTGTAAGCACTGTAAGGCCACAGTCCCATCCCGAAATCCCCGCTCCCTCTCGGACTCCCCACCGGACTCAACCCCACGCTTGAAACGCCACTACCTGCATTGGTCGTTGCACTCCTCGAAGCATTCCCATTGGCAAGATCAATGGCGAATTTCCCGCCCTTGGCGCTGCTAAGGGTCGTCTCAGTGAGCACGACCCCAGCAGCGCCCATATCAGGGATGAGCTCAAACCGAAACCCTAGGGTGCCCGAGGCACCCCGCTCCCTCCAGGCCTCGAGCCGGCCCCAGGGTTTCCAGGTCCCCTCTCCTGGGAGGAGGATCAGCCAGGATCCAGGGTTCGACCGGCTGACCCTGTCCGACCCTGGAGAGGCGACGAACGGGGTCACCATCGAGGCGGCAGCCACGGGGGAGCCGGAGAGGTCGTGGACCGTGATTGACCACCCTTTTCTTTCCTTTCCTGGTCTCTCCCTTTCGCTGCCGAATGTACTCAGCCACCCTCTTGCTCCGCCCCCTGCTTGCTCTGGTTGCATAGATCTGCAAAAAATCAGAGAGATTCAGATACAATTATAGAAACAAATTTGTGATTCTTGGTTCAAACTTTGACATTGGTACCATAGATGTTTTATCTTCAACCAAAAGAACATTTCACTTTTGTGTCCGTACAGTCTATTGGAAACCCTTTCGCTCAATTCCATCATCAAAAAACTATAATCATCTCTAATCACCGATCAAAAAAGACAGTTCCGAATGACAGGAATCCAAAATTGGAGAAATCCCAAGACAATTATAGAAAGAACTTCCCAATTTTGGATCAATTCTAGCACAGCTACCGTCACACTCTATACTCATAGATTGAAAACCGTCTTCCTCAAAATGATCAGATAAGAGATAAGAGATAAGAGAGAGTTTCCAAACAAATGCTAAGAAGAAATCAACACTCAAACTTCATCTAGCAACAAAACATGAATCACACAATAACACAACAAAACAATCAATCAATCTCGCCATCATCATCCATCATCAATCTCACCTGGATCTCTGGCTCCGATCACCAGTAGATCTGAAGCTAAACTTGCAAGTGAACACAGGCTGCCTTATCTTCCCCTGAATCTGGAAAACCTGCGGACTACACTCCGGCTCACCATCAAACTGGAACACGAACCTCGGATCCGGCTCCGCTTTCACCTCCACAAAGACCTCCGCCACCTCCGCCGCCGCTACCTTGTTCTCCTTTCCAACCCTAACCCACCCGCTCTGAAACACCACCACCCTCCCCTCCGCCGCCTCTTTTAAACCTTCAAGTCCCACCCTTATCCTCCCAAGCAGCCGCCCCGAGCTCACCCCGCACGTCGCCCCCGTCCGACCTGTGTAAACATCGATCAACACAAACGGCACTCGTTTCGGAGATATAGTCAGATTCTTCATAATCAGAGGCTTCGATTGAAGGCTCTCGATGTCGGATTTCGAGAGATGGAATGTCGCTGCTGCTGGAGATGAATAACTACTGTTGAGGGAAGGAGAAGAAGGGATAGTGGTGGAGGAGGAGGAGTCGGGGAGGAGGAAGGGGACGGAGGCGGACTGGGGCAAGAAGCTGTTGAGCTTGATGCGGCAGAAGCAAGGGGAGGAGGCCGGGTGGACGACGGCGCGGGCGGGTTTCGTCGATACGGGGATTTTGAGGGCGAGGCTGCCGACGGTGAGCCGGACGAAAGGGCACGGATCCATCAAATTAGGAAAGTAGACAAACAAACAAACCCTAGCTGCAGCAAAGCAAATCAGTACTGTTATTACAACTACCCAGGTCTCCCGCCACACAGATAGAGTCGACGGAGTCTGAAAAATCAGTAATGTTACTACGACAATGAAGCAAATCAGTTAGAATACTGATCTTGGTCTCGGTGGTGGTGCTGTTGTTGTCGTGATGGTGGTGGTCGTGGTCATTGTTGTGAGTTTTGTGAATTGGTTGTAGTTTTTGTGTTGTTTTGATGGGGTGGGTTGGTTGGTTTGATTTGATGAGGGGGGTGAGAGAACAGCTGTGAACAGGCTGTCTGTGTGTAGTGTGGGGGTGGGGAGTGAGGTTGACATAATAGAGAGTAGAGTGATGAAGAGGTCCTTGTTTCTTCTCTCAACATTTTTGTGATGGGCTGGCAATGGGGCCGCCTTCTCAGTGGTGCGGTGGTGGTATGGAAACTATGGTTTTCTCTTATTTTAAGCAATTTCTGTTTATATTTATCTTAGGATTTGGAAAAGTAAAAAAAAAAAAAAGAAGGGGGGGGGGGTGAGAGTTTTGGTAGGATACTTGCGTTGTGAGTTTCGGAAATTTTTAGATGCTGGATTGATCTTTCTTTTTTTTGAGAAAATGAATTGATCTTTTTTTATATTTTGATTTGGAGAGCATGTTTCAACATGATATCATGATCAAGGTTCGTATGAAACCATCAAATGTGTTTCATTCACTCAATTCTCGCTACTGTTTCTAAAATAGTCATGATCATGAGAAACCATATTGAAAAATTCATAGGTAAATCAAAGCTAAAGTGTGCAATTAGACTATAGTGCAATTACACTATAGGGCATCGGTCACCCTTCTCTGCTAACCTGTGGGTATTTTGATGGATTGCAAAGATACCAAACTATAGAGCTGGAACTCCAATTAAAGTGAGTATACTAGTAGTAGTAGACGTGGAGGGGCCAAGTATGAGCTGTGAGTCCAATTAAAGAAGCTGAGAAGGGTCTCATAGAGTGATAGAGTGATAGGTAAACAGATGTGGACATTTTAGAGTTGCTGCGTATCTATGTGATACTGCATTGTTTATTTATTTTTACGTATTAAACTGGCTACGCATAGGTGGAAAACAGTACCCTGACCGTCATTGCCACGACAGATTTTGTTCATATCCACCCATTGGAGAAATCGTCACATTTTTATAAGGGAGAATCCTAGGTGTTATAACAGCACAGCACAGCACAGCTCTGTTTATGGATCACTGTGTCACAAAGATGGTACTACAATAGATCATAAAAACCGTTGCAGAAGTAGTAAATGAGAACTTTAAGGCAAGTTTGGTCCTCATTTTTTCATGAAGCAATGTTTATTCATCCGATCATGTTGATCAGATTTTATATTCTTTTACTTCCGGTACAATTGACATGATTATTTCAATAACGAAGTGCATTATATTTACGATAATAATATCGTGATTTTTGTGGAACACGTTGAACCACATTCTAATATACGATAGGGAGTCCGGAGAAGGAGACGAAGAAGTCCAAATTTATTGTCAAGGAAAAAAAAGGAAAAACAAATTGAAATGCATAATACAATTGTGTGCAAATGCAATAGATGTGTTGGGTATGCAATCCACATCATTCATTGCTTGCACAAAAATGGGGCAAAAGCAAAAACAGAGCATCAAATTTGGAGCAGTAGCAGTTGCTAGCTTGCTTGCTCATTATCTGTCTATCTGTGTGTATCTGATCCCCACCATGTGCTTTGTGATGTTTCCACTTCGCTTGTTTTGCAGTCTCTGCCTTTGCCTTGCCTTGTTTGCCTTTCATTTGTTATATCACCTCCCTTTCCCTTGTTCTCATTTGTTATATCACCTCCCTTTCCCTTGCTCTCATTTGTTATAATACAAGTATAATCCTAATATTCAAGAGAAAGTTTGATTTAGATAGAGATTATTTATATCAATAAGATATAATATTTTTTCCATAAAGTCTATCACTTAAGCATGTTTAAGGTTGTCGGGGATGAATGATCTCCAGTTTCTTCAAGATATGAGCAAACGGGATCAAAGTATATCGAAAGGACTAATATTAGTTCATGAAATCAGGATGAAAAAACGATTCGTGATTACTCAACTACAGCGAGTATTGGCCGATGCATTACAACAACACAAAAACAAAGCAAAACGAAACAAAACCAAAGAAAGCAAACCAAATTGGCTTGAATCATCATCCAACATTCCAACTCATTATCAGTCAAAGACACAACATGATACAGTACAGCATTTACTGTAGCTATTGATACATGCGTACTCGAATTGGGATCGTCTGCTGTTCCATTTGTGCGGTTATGGATTTCCACCCTTGGATAGGATCACCCTTATAAATAGTTTTTTCCCTTGCTTAATCCAATGACTCAATAGGTCAAAAGCACCAACAATACACATCTACAACAACAGACAACCTCAGTCCTGCTTACAGCGGTTGAGAATTGGTATCATTTTTTATTTTTATTTTTTTTCCGTTTCATGACCTAATGAGACAAAATTGTTTTGTTTTTTGAACAGATAAAATAAAAACATAAAAATATAAAATCAAAAAATGTTTTTCAGATTTTATTTTCAGTTTTATATGACCATAATGTTCAGGATTTCATTTAATTACTCCATGAAAAAGTACTATTTTGTAAATTGATTTCGTTATTAATTCTTTGTTCATGTTAATACCAAACAATCCCTGAACATTTTTGTCTTGGATAGTGACTCTTGACTCTTGGTCATGGTCTACTAGTTATGCGCTTTTGCACGTTTTGTCAGTGTACGAGTAATTTGTTTTGATGTTTGGGGAGTCAAGAGGTTGTCTATGCAATACTCTGTTCCAAAAAAATATATAATTTTTTATTAAATAAGGTAAAATTTAATTTGTTTATAATGAATATTAAATATAATTTTTTATAAATTTATTATGAAATATCAATGATAATATAAGTCATATACTTCAATCTAATATATATTACGGGATGATATTTATACTTATACATATAAAATAACACAAAATACATATATATTATATTCTTTGTGGGATGGAGGGATTACTTATTTCATCTCATATTAATTATTACGTGTTCATTCCACACGAGAATTTATATGAGTGTTGAATTTATATAGATTTTAATAAAAATAATTTTTTTAATGAAGTTTACTGATATTTGAGAGATAAATTGATGAATATACGGTGATAAATAAAATTAAATTTGTTATTATTTATATTTAAAAATTATAAAAAAATAATTACTTTAAAACGATCTAAATAAAAAATTATTAATAATTACTCCCGACCTCATACCCAGGAAGTCAAGAATTCAACTTTTTTTTTTTTTTTTGGGAGCGTGGCTATTCGTCCCCATCTCACCCAATGGCCTCATTTGGGTTTTTTTTTTCAATTTCCTAATTTATCCATTTTTATAATATTTAAATTTTTTTATAATTTTTAATATATATATCAAACCTTGAAAATAAATAAATATATATATATATATGAACTCTACATATCAATATCTACAAAATAAGATCAATATTAAATATAAAAAAAAACTCATTACATTATAAATAAATACATATTAATAATACTTAAACATATACAAATTTTATCCTATTCAATCGTTCCTTCAAAATATTATCTAGCACATGAATTGATGTTCATCACTTCATTCTACAGGTGAAGACGAACTGCATAACTATTGGTCCATCCTCGAGCTGCATTGGATGAGTTCTCCCACCACCATCTCGGGATTGGAGGTATAAGATAATGAGGATGTAGAAATAATTGAACAAAATGATACACGACATAGACAATAGCTATTTCACGACGTTTCTGGATTTCAGTCGGAGGGGACCTCAATGGCAATCCAAAAAAATTAAAAAAAATAAAATATATTATAATCTGATATATTTCAATATTTTTATAATATATATATTTTTATATTTAAGTCTTATTTTATAGATATTAATATATAAATTTTAAATATATTTATTTTTAATATTTGATATATATTAAAATATATAAACGATTTTATATATAATGTAAAAAAGAACAATTTAAAAAAATAAAAAGAAAAAAGAGGGATAGAGTCGAGGATGAGTGGGAGATTAGCAATTTCTTTTCTTTTTTTTTCATATTATCCAAGTATATCCCGAGGCCTCATTTTTTTTCTTTCCCAAAATATCCTTAACACATATGCTCTCATCCAAATTAAAATCAAGAATAATTTTTAATATATAATTTAAATTTAAATAATAAGTATATATTTAAATTTTATTAATTAAGATTTACAAAACAATATCAATATTGAATATAAAAAAATATTTAAAATAAAAATTTATTTTTAAATTGATATATATAAATATCTTTTCAACTCCCATCATAACCAAAATGCCCCCACAACTGTTTTGTGCTTCTAATACTTGTCCGCGACCAGGCCCAATAAGAAATCAGTGAATATATACTCATATTCTGGCATCTTCCCATATCCTGCAGTACACCAAGTAAGCATCAGATGACAAATCGAAATGATAGTTTAGATATCACAGGATTCAACAAGACAGCAGATTATGGGCCTCTCTTACCAGGGAAGTAGTTAATATCGATCACATAGAAGTTATTGCATTTCCCATGTTCTCGAATGATGTCCAGATTGAACAACCGTAGTCCCTGAAGCAAAGCACGATTAAGACAATCAGCATACAGGCACCTTAAGACGAGTATTAATGAAACTACTGAAGCAAAACAGGGGAGAGTTACCAATCGGCGACAAAGTTCTCTGGCAAGTTTTTCGAGTAATGGTCGAGGAGGCAGCTCTGCAAGGAGGAGAGCACAAAAGAAAGATCAGAGACACAAGGCTTTAGAGATGATGATTTCTTCACAAGCTCGGCAGTGCACAAAAAGATTTGGTTACAAGTTGTTCTATAACTGGGAATACCAGTCACAACTTGTTGAATTAATCCAGTCAAAATACTGAATTATTAGACTCAAGACATCCAACTGCACTCAAACGCGTAAAACGTTAGCATTGGTTGGCTGGCATCACTAACCGGCATAAGGAAACACGCCATGATACGAATTTTAATACTTGTACATGGAAGCAGAAATACGATGTGTTCAGTGCAGACTCCTAAAGTCTCAGCATGTTGGGGTTAAAAGAGATTTCAAAGTTTACCAGCAACACTAGGGTCCAGATCTGCATCATCTGCTGAAGCTGCCACACAAGATACTCTTGGAAAATGGAACACACCACCGTTTCCAGATACCTCCGGCTTGCAAATATCAGGCAGCGAAAACCTCTTCACAACCTTGATAGCTTCTCCAGCAATAAATACTTTGAATAGAACACCTCCTGGGGAGTCGTGAAGTTTACTTTGGAGTTGAGAGTTGATTCAAAAAGGTCATATTTATAGTAGTAGTATAATGTGTTCATGAGATTACCATGATTCACAAACTCTTGCAAAACAAGAGGGGGTTCGAGCTTCTTCAGGGAATGATGGTCATAAGCGAGAGATAATTCGTGTGACTTTGCACTTCCATCGGCATACAGTGGCTTTGCAACTGAAACAATGCAAGGGATCATAGTAAGCAACCTTGACAACAAGATCATCAAATTTACTCCAAACTTCATATTCAGCAAGCACATATGAGTTATGACTGATACAAGTTTTGTAAAGATTTCACAATAAACAAATTAAGATCACATGTTGTGTTTGGTTGCTCTGGTACATGACAGAACCATATGATCAGAGGTTCAGTTTTCTGTAACACGGATTATGCCCGTTCAGAATTACTGAAGTAGCATACCTAGAGGAGACGCCAAGCCAGCTTTGACAACAGCATCAGGGATAGACGATGCATCCGACTGGATAACCAATTGCCTTGGCACACCAACTTTTCCTGTAACGAAAATCATTTTAGGTTACTTGGTTAGCATATACAACCTCTTCAGCTTCTTGATTGGCAAACCAAACAGGCTCTTTCCAAGTACTATAAGTTATTCTGCCCATTAGATAATTGGAAAGCTATTGCACTGATTGGGTTAAACTAATTATACCAACATCTTCAATTCTGCTGAATTTTAACAGGTATACATCGAAACCAGATTCATGATTTGCCCTTGCAGGAAAAGAAAACTCACCATAAGAGTTGGACCGGTTCAAGTCAGCAACTTCCTGCAGCATCGATTGGCGATTATAACATCGATTGGCGTACATGTTGAATAGCATTCGGGGGGTCAAGGACTGTAACATCAGGATGGGTTTGCCTATAATCCTACACATGTACAAGCAAGCAAAAGAATCAGAAGACGAATCATGATATGCATACATGATAAGTTGATAACATCCTACAAGATTCACAACGGTAACAGAAAGAAGGGAAATGTGAAGACCAACCTCAAGAATCTCGCGCCACGCTTTTCCTGACAACTGAAACAACATAAAGGGGAAGCATAGACTAAGTTATAAAGGTTGCACAAAACAAAATGAACATGCACATGACATCTATGGAAATTTCCTAATGATGACTTGAAGAGTGCACAAAGACAACTAAATTCCTCAGCTTACCTAATGCAACACAATGTCGAAGGGGCCTTGTTCGGAAAGTGATCTGTTGGGGTCAATAGCAACAAATAATATACCTTTCAATCTGCAATTAAAAGACATGTCAAGCGATGAGCACCACAAAAATCAAGATGATCAAACCAATCAAAAAACTGAAGATCACAAACGAGGAAAGATCGTGTTTTGTCAACCACAAGCATGTGGATTCAAGGACACTCAAGGCTACTATCAAATCCTATTGTCAAGACAATTTTGTCCACCGCTGAGGCAAGCTTTATATTCGCTTAGCTTGGTTTCACTTTTTTTTTTTTAATCTAGACAACAAAGTTGACGAAGGAATTCCCTGTCTGGAACCATTTCATTAAAGCTCTAGAGACCATGCACATACCATACAGAACAACATTCTGTTGTCATTCATTTCCAGGAACGATTAAAAATTTTAGCCTTTTATTACGGATCATCAACTTTGCACAAACCATTCAGAACAATCAAAACCCTTTAATCAAGAGAACCAAGATCACAGGGTTTAAAACCACTCTCCATCAGAATAAAAAAAGTACTACCACTCTTGCAAGCGAAATTCCAACTTCTGGTCAGTCACTGGCTTTCACAAGACCAACATACTAATAGTCCAATGCTTAAAATCGTTCTTTTTTTCAGTCATTGGAAAATCTTCTTATCATCAGTACAGGTCCCAAATGACCCACACGATTTGTTTACATATACACAACACCAATTCCTAACTTGTTTACATATGCACGTTATAAAATATTGTCTCCAACATTATTCGGAACTAAAAAAATTACAACAAAATAACTCGAACTTTGACACAAATGATTTTATTTTTTTAAATTTTTCATGAAATATTAATGATAATTCTTGTTGGATAACAAAATCTGAGCTGAATTTTTTTAGTAATTTCAAAATACTTACAAAATAGTGTCAAAAGTGAAAATTGTTATACTTCTTCCGTTTCATAATATAAACAACACTTAGTCTATTTGAATCGTTCGAAATATAAACATATCATATTTAATAATCTTTTTGCATAAAAAATACCAAAATAATCACCATTTATTATAATACATCCAATATTTGCTCTCACAAATGCTAGAGTAAACCTCACTATCACCACCAACAACAACAACAAACAACAAATCAAGTCTTTATCCCATCGAGTGGAGTCGGCTACATGAATACGACGACGTATTTCCAACCTCACTATCTGTTATGTACTATCACCACCACCACCAATAACAAATCAAGCCTTTATCCCATCAAGTGAGGTCGGCTACATGAATACGACGACGTAATTCCAATCTGTCATGTACATCATCTTCTGTAAGATTATGATAGGCCATATCATACTTCAAGGTTTCTCTCATGGCCTTTTTAGGTCGTCCTCGTCCTCTCTTGATATGTGCTAACGCCCAAGCTTCACATCTCCTAACAGAAGCTGTGACTCACCTGTGTTTCACATGACCATGCCATCTTAGTCGTGACTCCCTCATCTTATCTTCTATTGGAGCCACACCCACTTTATGTCTGATAACTTCATTTCGTATCCAATATATTCTTATATGTCCACACATCCACCTTAACATTTTCATCTCGTTTACACTCATCTTCTTTACATGCTGTCACTTAATTGCCCAATATTCTGACCCATACAGTATCGCTGATCGAATAACTATCTTGTAAGAATTTTCTTTTAACTTGATAAGTACTTTAGGATCACATAGCACCCCTGAAGCGCCCTTCCATTTCAACCAATCTATTTTAATTCTATGATCAATATCTGCATCAATTCCTTCATTCTTATGTAGCATCGAACCTAAATATTTGAAAGTATTCGTTTTAGAGAGAGACTCTGTTCCCAACAATATATTCTCACTATTTGTTTGACTACTCTCATTAAAAACACATTCCATATATTCTGTCTTGGTTCTA
>JAOVYX010015908.1:0-26270 GCA_035668315.1 Drosera spatulata | reverse complement strand
ATCATTAGTGCTTGAGATTTGTCCAACGTGATCGACGCCTCCGACATGTCACGATTACGTTCCATCTCTTTACCATACGTTAGAGCCCTAAGAGCAGCGGCAAATGTGACAGCTACAGCAGTTAGAATGAGAGTTACAGGAGCAGGCTCCAATAGATACGCAAGTTTCCATACAGGCTCCATTATCAACTTAATCCAAAATCC
Source organism: Drosera spatulata (assembly GCA_035668315.1). Taxonomy (NCBI): domain Eukaryota; kingdom Viridiplantae; phylum Streptophyta; class Magnoliopsida; order Caryophyllales; family Droseraceae; genus Drosera; species Drosera spatulata. The sequence goes on along the minus strand of JAOVYX010015908.1, from coordinate 26,067 downwards.
TCAAAATCTGACTGGAATAAGGTTCAAATGCACCCGCATTGATCCAACAGATCCGAATCACCAGAACCAAAGCCGCAACCTTACTCCAACGCTATTTTGGCCAAATCCCACAAACCTGGAAAAAAGAATGAACCACATAAACAAGCTAATCGAAACAAACGACGGAGCGGGAAAGCACACTCAAGAAAAGCAATAAAAATCGAATCCAAGGAGCGGAACAAGCCCATTTCGATCCACACAAGAAACCTCAAACCTAATCAACAGTTCCGATCTCTCTCATCATGCCCATCAAAAACCTAACCTTGTTTTCCCCCAAAATTATCAGATCTTCACCGTGCTCAATGTCAAAGAAAAACAAACTCATCAGCACCATGAAACCCAATGATTCCTAGCTTATGCTCACACTCAACCCATAGAAACAACCTAATCACGATTAGAAACAACCCTGATATCTACCCCAAACAAAAATCAACCACAAAGAGGCATCAAAGCCCTCGATCAAAACCCACAGGGAAAATAACCCAATACTAATATCTACTCGATTCAACTAAAAAGACAACATTTATGCAGCATTTTTCATCATAAATCGCAATTGGGTACCAAAAAGATTCAATTTTTTCCCAAGGGTTTAATCAAACAAGATCAGAGCTTGAAATTAAGATTCAAAAGAGGGAGAAAAACGGCACCAATTCTGATGGGTCGATTGATTGAAGCTAGAATTTGTGGGATTTGGACTTGCCTTGGACTGACTTTTGAGGAGAGTTCGGGTGTTTTTCACAAATGGGTAGATTTGTGTGTGCTCTTAGAGCTTATAAGACTTTGGAACCACTTTTAGCACTTGCCCATCAACTATGGAACATTGGAGTGTGTTTGACTATCGAACTCACACGATGATTTCCCCCTAAGTCCGACTCCATAAGATTTAAAAAAAAAAGAAAAAAAAAGCTAAAGTCCTATATTGATATTGTTTAGATATATCATGTCAATTTTTATTGTCATATATATTGTGGATAATTTTTTTTTGATTTTAGGACATATCATATCTTTTAATATAATCATTTATTTATCATATCTTAAATTTTTGTAATCTTTTGAGTGTTTCGCGATGCAAAATACATCACATAAGCTGGCGGCTTGTGCATGGTAGTGCTACCAGGAGGGATTAAGATTCCTTCTTTTTTGAGTTTGCAGTGCATATATGCTATCTTGATATGAATTGATGAAATCCAGCATACAATTAGGACACAAAATAAATCTTTTATTCACAAAGCAAAGAGATTGTGGTTGATGCTGATAGGTCGAATTAAAATCTTTGTATCTGTTTAGACAAAACTTCCTAATCTTCTACTTTATCTCTTACCATAAAGCAAAAGGTTTTATTAAAACCCTTGTGGAAACTTCCTACTTGTTTGCAAACGCTGTGTTCTCCTAAACAGATCCACAAGGGTTTCGACTCCTCCTAGGTTCTCCAATGGCCAAGATGAAAACATCATCATCACATCATCATCATCATCATCTCCCACGGCTGATGTTGTCGCCGGAGCCCGCCAACACGGGCCAAAGGCGTTTCCACGACATCACGACCGGGATCACCCACCGCCTCCATGTTCCTTCCTTGGAAAACTCTAACGAATGCCGCTGCTTTTGATCGAAGGTATGGCTGCTTACCATGTCCAGGAGACTCTCCATGTCCCTCGTCAACCCTTTCACTGGAACTACAATCCCGCTCCCTGATGCCACTGACGGGTGCCTAGCAGAAAGTGAAATGTTCTTCGACCCACGTCGTGATTATATCTACTTCGTCCAGAAGTTCGCTCTCTCGAGGCCTCCACACAGAGACAAGATAGACGATGATCGTCCGTTTGTTCATGTATGGCGGTGTTGCGAAAGTGGCACTTTGGAGGAGTGGTGACAATGTGTGGAGGAGGGTCGATAAGATTCATAAGAGCGACGCCTGTGGAGACATTGTGTATCATCGAGGTGAATTCTACGGGTTTTATAATCGTGGTATGATTTATGCGTATAGTTATGATGATGATGACCCGGAGGTGGTGAGGACGTGGTTTGTGGCAGACTTGACAATGTATGACATTATTCCTATGAGTGTTTACTGTTGGGTCCGGCCCATGCTACTTGTGGGCTTAAGCATATGGCTCATTAGGTTTAGCCTGCTCTTGTTTTCTTCCTACAAATGCAGAGTTCTTGGAGCTCCTTAGATTGAGAGAGAAGGTTAAGGTGCGGCGCAGATCAACACAGCCAAAATACATACATAAAGAAACCAAAAACACAGATTTTGAATTGTACAAATCAGTCAATTCGGGAGACTGTTTGAAAGGGCAATTCTCATAGGATTGAGATGATTCTCGGATATGTGATAGCCCTAGGTGTCATCTACCTGCTGTCAAAATTTCAAGTTGATCCGACAATGGGAGGGCTGTTTTTGGGGCTATTTTGTTGCAGTTAGTAGGATAGTTCTGGTTTTTTGTTTTCCCTTGTATTTCCACCTAGTATTGGTGAGATTGTATTATTTACAAAGGCTTGTTTTGATCTTAATGTTTGCTGCCCTCTACGTGTGATAGAGGAGAAGATTGGTGTGTACCCATTATTATGTTGATTAGTGAAAGTTTGGATGGACTCCGATAAAGGTCCCGTGATTTTTTATCCTCGGGGTTTTCACGTTAAAAGTCTCGTGTGCATTTCTTTGAACTTATTGTGTGGATTATATTGTTTGCTTTAATCTACACTTGAACATACTTGTTAGATTCTCAACAAGTGGTATCAGAGCGAGGTTGTAGCTTCGTAGTTGTGGGTGATCATAGAGTGGATTGAAATGGAGAGTTCATCTAGCACGATGGTTAAACTCAATGGTCGAATTATTTGATATTGAAGCCGATGATGGAAGATTTCTTATTTTGTAAAGATTTATATGAGCCCGTTGAAGGTAATATCAATCTGTAATGCCCGAAAATTTTGGGAATTTAGAAACGAATATATAATATTATGATTTTTAAATAAATTATGCTTAAAGGTTATATATTTAAATCTAAGAAAATATTTGATTATTAAATCAAATATGACGATGAAATATTTGGAGTAATAAAATGATCGTTGCGACGATAAATATTACAAACGAATAACGTTATAACGATATAACGTTATAAACATTGCATGATAGGACTATCGATTTGATTCCATAAATAATGGATTATGACTCGGGAGGAGGTCGTATTTTCGTATATGGGATAAATATATTGATGCAAACAAATTATCGGTGAATGAATATTATAAAATTTGGGTAAATAGTGAACTAAATGAGACGTATCGTGGGACGACACGGGGTATTTTTCCCCACGTACTCACCTCTCCCACTTCCCCGCCACTTCCACCCCATTCACCCTCACTTTCTCCCTTTCTTCCACTTCAATCACTCCATCCCTGCCTGCCACCACCAACGCCATCACTAGCCGCCTCTGGTAATCAAGACCAGCCGCTAGCCATCATCTTCAGCCACCGCGTCAAGCATCAATCATCCAAGCAATAATCATCGTCATCTTCTTCATCTCATCACCACACCTTCAACACCACCGTTTTTCATCATCACGACGCCAACACAAGCGTGGGGCAGCAGCAGCGAGGGGAGGATCAACGATGGCAGTGGCAGGAAGGACAGCAGCAGCAACGAGCCGAGGGAAATCAAACACGAAACGAGATAACCTCACTCGTTCGAGACGTCTCTTTTATTAGTTCACACGATTCAAGCATGTCCGTGCATGTGTGGGATGTGTTTACGCTGTGTTTGATGTGTATGCAATGATTTGGATGCGTTATGATGTGAATAGTGGGATCCGTGGCGTTGGACGAAGGTTTTCTGGACGTTCTGGTTGCAGAACAGTCGCGGCCGCGACATCCTGGGTCGCTCCTGCGACGAAGGAAAAATCTGGAATTTTGGCTGCATAGGGCGTCGCCCATGCGAAGGACTGGGTCGCGTCCGTGATGAGCCTGTGTCACGGTCGCGACGGCCTTCTGGCCAAGGAAAACAGTAATTTCGTGCATCGAAGCTTAACCTAAATGCGTATTTGTGATATATAACCCATACGCATGGAAATATAACCTTAAACATGCATATATGATCACGTTTGATATGTGGTGGGGTATTTGGGGTCGAAATGAATTAGAATGTACCCTTATAATGTATATACCCTCACGGAAAATAAATGAAAGCGATCGCTAAACGATTAATAAAAAGAAAGTGGGGGATGTGGAGCATAGTTACACTATCCATGTGAACTAATAAAAAATAAACGAATAAGAAATATCGCCTCCTTGAACTGATAAGGACGGCATTGATATCCCTTGTGGATTCGTTGGATCGTTGGTCATTTTCCTTGGAATTATTCAGAAGGTCGAACATTGGTGTCCCTTCTTCGATCCGTTGCGATCATTTGTTGCATCCTTAATAGCCTTGGTGGCTTGGGTTTTGAGTCATTGCACTCCAATGTTATCATCTGAGTCAACCTCACAGGTGACAACTAGCTAGGGAGCGATGGGCATCCCCCATCCTCTTTGTATGCATGCAGCGGCTTCTACACCGTTGTGGCGGGGTCACGGGTTGCTCTTTGCAAGGAGGCCCAAATTATCTCAATGCTGACATACGGTGTCTCATTGAATGTGCGCAAGAGGTGAAAGACGATGCACGGAGTAGGCAGATGCGAATAAACATAATCTATTAGATAGCCCGGCTGACGATTGACATCTTATCTCTGTACTCCGAGTCGGTCATATCCTTGGAGTTGTCGCTACTTTTGAGTCAAGTCATGAACCCTAAATAAATACAAAGAAAAGGAATGACTCTCAAAAGCAATACGAAACCATATAAAGCAATGAGAAGCGATGCTGTTTGATATGGCGCTCATATTTTTCTATATATATATATAGGGACTTTCGACGGTCGTCATACCCGTTAGCGAAAGTTTTCTATAATTGGGATTCATACACCTGAGGTTGCTGAGCTTCATTAGCTTACGGTTATATTTTTCAATTGCAGGTATGCCCCCAACAGCACTTGAGGGCTCTTAGTGTGGGGTTGCATGCATATAGATGAATCCACGTACTTCGGATATTATTGGCAGATTAGATGACTATATTGTTTAATGTAATAATCGATCTGCATTTCTTCTACTCCAATGCTGTAATTAAAACAGGTATTCGAAGTTGTAAGCTATGACTATGGTTACTATTTATAGTTTCCTTGACATCTATACCCCTAAACCCATTCGGTTTATTCGGCTTTATCACGGACCGGGTCCGTGACCGCATGACGCCCACGTGTCATCCGGTATGGAAATCCGGGGGCGTTACACAATCGATCGGTCGAGATGACAGATTCAGAGTGGAACAAGTTGAATAGAAAAACCATTAGCACGATTAGACAATGGTTGGACATTAGCATGTTTCATCATGTTGCAAATGAGACGTTGACAGAGGAGCTCTGGAAGAAGTTGGCTTCTCTGTATGAAAGGAAAACAGCGGGGAACAAACCTTTTTTATGAGGAAGTTGGTGAATATAAAGTTAAGAGACAATTTTTTCATCAGTGAGCACTTGAACGACTTCTAAGGCTTAATGAATCAGTTGTCCACAATAAAGTTGAAGTTTGAGGATGAGTTGTAGGCTTTGCTGTTGTTGAGTTCTTTGCAGGATTTTTGGGAGACTTTGATTGTGTCTGTTAGCAATTCAACTCCAGAGGGTAAACTGTCGATGAGTATAGTTACCAGTGCATTATTGAATGAAGAGACCAGAAGAAAGTCTATAAGCTCAAGTGATGCATAACCTCTTGTCACAGAGAACAGGGGGAGAAGCAAGGATAAATTTGCTAAGGGTCATGGTAGAGCCAAGAGCCGTGGCAAGTCAATAAACAGATCAAAGTTCAGAGAAAGACTCAAGTGTTATCATTGTGACATAGAGGGACACATTAAGAGAAACCACCGAATCTGGAAAAGAGAGCAAAAGGAAGGCAACGGTCAGAAAAAGCATGATGACAACACCACTGCTGTAGTAACCAATGAAGTACTGGTTTTCTTTCATTTGGTGAAGATCAATGTCTGCATGTGTCTAACCAACCTGGGTTGGTCTAGTGGTGTTCGACTCAACCTTCTTCTTGAAGGTCTTGGGTTCGAATCCCACTAGCCTCAAAATCCATGTTGGCCACGCCCGTTGACTTCGGTCAAAGCTTTACCCGATGCTGATGGGGGGGCGCCTTATCAGTGTCCAGGGGATTAGTCGAGGTGCGCGCGAGCTGGCCCGGACACCCTCGTCACAAAAAAAAAAAAAAATGTCTGCATGTGTCTGATCAACAAGTTGAGTGGGTGATTGACACAGGAGTATCCTACCATACTACTCCAAGCAGAGAATTCTTCACTAAGTACAAAGTATGGGATTTTGATACTGTGAAAATGAGAAATTCCAGTATTTGTAGTATAGTTGGAATTGGTGATGTTTGCCTGATTACAAACATGGGTTACACATTGACTCTGCAGGATGTAAGACATGTTTTAGATTTACGATTGAATCTGATCTTTGGGATTACTTCGGACAGAAAGGGGTTTGAGAGCATTTTTAGTAATGCAAAATGGAAGCTCATCAAGGGATCCTTAGTAGTTGTTAAAGGGAAACCTTGCTACACTTTGTACAAGACAAGAGTGAAGATATGTGAAATTGGGTTGAATGCTGTGATGATGATTCTTCATCAAATTATGGCACATAAGACTAGGTCACATGAGTGACAAGGCCTTACAGACTCTTGCAAAGAAGTCTTTGATTTCATTTGCCAAAGATATGACTTTAAATGCATGTGATAATTGTATTTTTGGCAAACAGCACAGAGTCTTATTCCAGAAACATCTTGAAAAGAAGTCAGATTTACTAGAACTGGTATACTCTGATGTTTGTGGCCCGATTGATATTCCATCACTAGGAGGCAATAAATATTTTATCACCTTTATTGATGATGCTTCAAGAAAGTTATGGTTGTTCCTATTGAAGACTAAGGATCAGATTTTTCAGCATTTCCAGCAGTTCCATGTCATGATAGAAAGAAAAACAGGAAAGCTGCTCAAGTGTCTTCGTCCCGATAATGATGGAGAGTACACATCCAAAGAGTTTGAGAGGTATTGTTCCAGATTTGACATCAGGCATGAGAAAACGGTTCCTGAAACACCACAACACAACGGGGTTGCAGAGAGATATAACCGCACTATTGTTGAAAAAGTGAGGTGTATGTTGAAGATGACAATGTTGCCAAAATCTTTATGGGGAGAAGCTGCTAGGACTGCTTGCTACTTGATCAATAGGTCCCCATCAGCTGCTCTTGATTGTGACATTTCAGAAAGGGAGGTAAGGATATGTCCTACTCTCATCTGAAGGTGTTTGGTTGCAAAGCTTTTGCTCATATTCCCAAAGAGTAGCGATCAAAGCTTGATGATAAAGCAGTCACTTGTATATTTTTGGGTTATGACAATGAAGAGTTCCGGTACAGGCTCTGAGATCATGAAAAGAAGAAGATTTTCAGAAGTAGAGATGTGATGTTCCGCGAGACAGAGAATATTTCACAGTTTGAAAAAACTGAGCAGCCTAGTCGTTTAGAGGGTGTTATGATTAATCCAACATCTTCTTCTACTTCTTCAAATGATGCTAGTGATGAAGAAGAGGTTCATGAAGAACATCTTGATCATGAGAATCAAGAGTTAACAGAAGTAGGTTTACCAGAAACAGGTTTTCTAGAGGATGAATTTCCAGCACATGAAGTTGTTGAGCAGGGGGAGCACCCCCAACACGCAGCAGAGATTGCAGAGCCTCATGTTAGGCGATCTTTAAGAGAGCGCAGATCCTCACAGCGATATCCTCTTTCTCAGTATATTCTTCTTACTGATGAGGGAGAGTCAGAATGTTTTCAGGAAGCAGTTATCCATGGTGACAGAGACAAGTGGAAGCAGTTATCCACTTGATGGAGTCGGGTTGGAAGCTGCTCGTTGTGTACCGTTATTATGATGATGACGTTGGAACTTACAAGTTTCAGGTATTGCAATTCGACGAGGATGGACCTGGGGGTGTGAGTTTTGTGGAGGTGAAGACGAAGGAACTGAGTGGTCGATCGTTGTTTTTGGGTGACAATGAGTCATTCTCAGTCGAGACACCCAGGTATCCTGGATGCAAGGCTAATTGTATATACTTCACACCTGATTGTGATTATCTGCGTGTCGGGACAAATTGGGATATGAAAATCTACAAATTTAAAAAAGACATTATTGAGCCTCATTACTAAGGGAACGACGAATTTTGTGGTTGGTTTAGTCCGTTGTGGGTCGAGAGAGATTACTAATTATTGTTTCCAGAGAAACAAAAAGCTTGGTGTGATCGCACAATATGTATAGGGTCAAACCGACAGAAGATCGTTGATGCTGTGTTTTATCACAAACGTTGGACTGATGCATAGTCTGTTTACGCTTATTTCCTGTTCTATCATAAGCATGTCGTATGACCATGGCTAGAAATGTTAATTGTTTCTTCATCTTAGTTTTTGAAGATATATTTTTCACATCTACTTCATTTCATTGTTCAATTTGATTAAGTACCATTTAACGACTTGCATCATCGTTTCAACTTTCGAGTTTACCATCAGTTCAGTGAAATTATTTTTACATGCCTTTCAATTGATGTATATTCAACTCAGATTTAATTTTGTTAAGGTACCTGCTATGCAATCAATCAAAGAATATTTGATGTAGTGTAAAGCATGTTGCAGAAGACAGAAAGGAATTGCCCTGAGTAGAACCAAATTTATGACAGGTTTTCTTGTCAACAACAAACATTTTTCTTCTAAACAACAAACATTTTTCTTCATACGCGACTACAATTTTGGAACTTCAGTTTGATTAGTAGGCCTGCTTTGCCACTGATCCTGCGAATGCGCTTTTACCCTATACTAGAAAAATTTCAGTAATGTGGGGCGAAAACTCCTGCTTCTGAACTAAGATCGCCATCGAAAAACTTGAACTTCTCCTACGACAGAAAAATGAATTGCACATTCACTCTTCTGGTTCCTTTGGTATCTGACGTAAATGTATCACCCCTTGTTAGTATGTGAGACTATGTTCTGATATGTAGAGTGTTGTTCGTTTCATGTTTAGATGAGATGGAGATTAAGAAAAAAAGAAAAACAGATCACTTAATGTTTATGTCGAGGTGAGTAGTACTCTTTCCTTAAGATTAATTTGCCTTATTCAGTGCATACGGACTACAATAAAAAGCCTTCAAGATACAACGACACGTAACGTTAAAGTTGCACTACCTTAACGAAACACGGATGTACCTTATATTCCTTGAAACTTTCTCGAGAAGAACGAAACAGGAACTTTTCTGGAAACAGATTCAATGCACGTCGATACGCTCGTGCAATGCAAAGGAGAAGAAAAAGAAAAACAACACGTCGAAACACTCGTATTACACGAAAGAAGAGGATGAGAATGAAAATCAGAGTGTTCTGAGAACTGACCCTGTGCATTGTTTATGTCACTGGGCTTGACCCAACCCAATTCCGCTATTGGGCTTGGCCCAAATAACCCGGCCCGGTCTAGTGCGCGCATGTGTTTAACTAAGGCAATGCCTAGGTCCTCCCCCATACACAAAATTGGATACCTCCAAGGGGTTCATCCTTTATCACAAGATTCCCACCTATAAAGCACTCTTCCACCTATATAAACTCCAACGTGGATTAGCAACACTTTGCTACACTCCACCACACTAAATGCATCAAGTACCATACTTTGAGGATCAATTTCTCATTCATCCTTTATGAGTTTTAAGAGTGTTAATATATTACGTTTATCTCCAATAAACATAGATTATGTTCAGCTCAAAGTCGTTTCAAACCAACATTAGGAACCCACAGTAAAATGTGATCAAACTTCCTCAAAACACACTAAAATCTAACAAGCCTTCATCACTACCTGCACAAACCAATAATAAAAAGGCAATTCAGATGTCAGAGATAAGTAATTTGAGATCCGAGTACATGTGAATTGGTTCAACATGGATAATGTAAAGAAAAACGGAAAGAACATTTTTGCTCAGATTGTCCCCCATGGCCCATTCGTGTATACATTTTGCTTGAGACACAATTCAGTTCATGTTTCTGTGCAACTTGTGCGTGGATCGGGTAGTTCAAGTATCTGGTGGACTTCGAACCAAACACAATAGTGCAAAGTGCCTTCAACTCATTGGAAGGCTTGTGAATCCTTTGAATAGGGCGAAACCCCAGATATGCTCGACCAGAAAGCCTAATAAGAAGTGCCAAGATAATGCTGGTTGAGTTAAAAAATCGAGCCTAAGGCAGACATGTTCGTCTATGTGCCATGGATTGTTCAGAATTCACATTGAACATATCGGGACATAGACATGAATGTGTAGCGTCTACTGCAATCAGTACCACTACTTCTGCTGTGCTGTACTGCACAAGATCTTTCTTGGCGAGGAACAAACCCCCTAAGAAACTTGGAGAACTGAAGCTGTATCAGAAATTTATCAGAATAACAGACACTGTGTGCTAACTGTGCACATCTTTCAACGTAGCTGAAGCAGAGAAAACAGACGTTTATCTTTTATCCCATTGCAAGCAAGGGTGTATCGATTCCTGTATGTTTGAGGTTTCTTTTGTTTGATTCAGTTGACTTAGTGAAAAGGAAAAAAAAAAAAAAAGAATGCTGGTATAGTACAACAGAGGAGTACACATGCTATAGCACCTCAGCCTCATCATCTTCTGGATCAATTTTACCAGTCATCTACTTTGCTAGGTCATCACTTCCGAGTTCTGACACTATCAACCACCTCATCTGCTGCATCCATGATCTGCAAGGCAATTAAGCAGAAGTCCGGGAGATCTAGTACCAAAGAGGGGCATAAAGAAAAGATAAGTCTAACTTGCAATCGAAAAGAACACACACAAAAAATGCGTAAAGATCTGCAGGAACTATCTGTTTAAGGAACAAAAAAAGGAAAAAAATGAGATGCACAAAGTGACTCTGACTATCAGAGTAAAAAATATTATGGTCAACTGAATTGATCCGAATACAGCTGCAGTTCCTGGCGTGATATCATTGCAAGGTAATTTTTTTGCACTCGGAATAATGGCGATTCGATGAAATTGTACAACAATGAATAGATGAGTCCGTGACAATTAAATAGAACAACTGTATCATATTAACTAAACAATGTAACGAGATTAAAGGTGATTATTTGTCTTTGATCTAAATTGAAGGAACCCTTGTTCATTTAAAAATTACATATTTACCTACCATTAATATTAGATGATTAATTTCATCAAAAGCCAATGCTTGATCATTTCCTAGAGCACTATAGATGGAATTTACTACTCAGAATAAACAAACGTTCGATGAATTACACAAAAACGTGAAAAGTATTGAATCAAGGGGTGCTCCCACCACATGCCCATAAATACAACAATTCACAGTCACTTCCCTCTCTCTGCTGCTCTATCCCATTGGCCACTGTTCTCACCTCAACAAAAATAAATCACTATCAACACCAAACCACAAGCACCCCTCAGCTCCATTGTTTCTTGCATCACCCTCACGTTACAAACCTTCATCACAAACAACAATTCTCGATGAAGACATTGAGAATGCTGCGGCGGGTGTTTATCAGAATGATACTACTCATCCTGGCGATAGCTTACTGGCCGATGAGGGCTGCGTTCGTGTTAGATGATCAGCTTGTGGTCGAGATGAGTATCGTTCAGGGCGCCGGAGCTCTTGGTGCTTGTAAGTTTTTAAGGGACTACTAATATTTTGATAGTGTAATCTGAATCAAATGATTTGATTATGTTGGTGTGTCTAGCTAGATTATTGTCTTTTCCTAAACAAAGGGTCTCATGCCCTCATGTTCTGTTTGGTCTGTCTAATGATTGGACCACAATATAATGTTTCCATTCCAGATCATATTTTATCCCCCTTTTTAGTTCTGGCCTATGTTTTGGCCAAGAATGGATACATGAATAATATGTGGTCTATGATGTTAGCGACAATCAGGTTGATATTCATTACTGAATATATTGTCGAGGTCGAGTTAGTTATAACTTGTATATTGTTAGTAACAAACTTTTTTTTTTCTAATTTTATTTATAGGTTGTAGAAACTTTTTTCTAATACTATTCTGCTTGTCACATTATGTGCATGTGCTGTTTGGTTAAGTGAAGATTGCCTAGACGGAAGTTTGCCTGGATACCACCTCGACAGAGGGTTCGGCTCGGGAGCACGTAACTGGCTTCTGCAGTTTGAGGTAAGTTAACACAGGCGTCCTAAATCCGTATACTAGAATTCATTTAAGTCCGAATGCTTACGTAAACAACATATTCGATCAGGATTCAGCACTTTCGACGCCCACGCGTTGATAGAATAAGGTTAAGTCGCAATTGCATAACTTCAAAGTGGTGAAATATGATTATATGAGTGTAATATGAAGAATGCAATACTATGTGTGTATAGTGAGGACTGTGATGACGTTGAAGGAACACTTTAACAAATGCTGATCAATTTAATCATTTTTCCTCAACTCACACCACCAAATCATTGTGTGTCGGCATATGCGATCTTGTTGTCTCACCACGCCCACATGCGACGGTGGAAAAATGACCTGTTTCATGATACTCTTGTTTTTTGTTTCCTAAACATTTTATTGATAAAATACACTTATTCAGTATAAGTGCGTTACATGTTGTAGACATATGTTATGGTCCCGTATGATTCATTTCCTCGCTGACATTGGCCCGAGCAATGCACCGTTTTTATTGTGGGAGGGCCAATGTGTTATCAGGGTTTGCTGAATCAAATATGGCCCAACCACTGTATCTAAGGTCCTAAACAGATGTATGTGTGCAATGTACCATCACTAATTAATGTCGTCCTAAAATTTTGTCACATAATAACATAGACTCGTAACAAAATTTAAGTTTGAACAATAGAAATCTCCACATTCTTAAATTAGAGAACATTCACTCAAATTCAAAGATTAAGTTAGAACATTCTCAACACGCATGTTTACAAGCGAACGAGATATTCTTTATCACAATTAATCCATATAACACGTTTTCATTTTGACCGTTCACAACACTCGGTTTGTGAGTTTGAAAGAAAAAAAAATCATTTTTCTTTCCGTTCGAATCCCATCATTTTGTAAAAAAATTATTTAAAAATTTTTTTTTTTTTTTAAATCCTTTCATTTTCTTTCTATCATAAACTCACAAACATTACATTAAAGGGAAAAAAAACACCAATTTTCTTTCCTTATCCTATCAAAATAAAACTCAGAATTGTCATGCTCCACAGTCGAAATTGGTTTCATCCATTCTGGTCCGAATCTGATAACGGGGTTGTGCAGGGCGGGGGGTGGTGCAACGACGTGGAATCATGTATCGAGAGATCCCAAACACGGCGAGGATCGACGCGGTACATGGGCAGATACGAGATCTTCACCGGGATATTGAGCAACAACGCATCTCTCAATCCAGGTAACTCAACCTTTATCCCCAACTCAGTTACTCACCTTTTTTGATTCAAATTCATCCTATCATTTTGATTAGTTAATTGGGGTTTGAAACTCAAATGGGAAATGGATCAGTGCCCTTGAGGGGCCGGAGCCCCCGAATTGTGGGTTTTTTTGGTTCTTGTATTAGGGTTTTAGTTTTACCCATGATGGGTTTGCGCTAGGGGTTGATTATGAGATGTAAAACAGTTAACAGAGTTGCTCCGTTGAGATGGTCTTTGGGTTGTGTTGATGGAGATTCGAGCATTGGCCATTAGCATGATGGCTAAATACTGGAAAGAAATGGGTTGTGGTAGGAGTGTTGGCATTCTATTTATTTTTACAATGTTGGTTCGTGTTGATGTTGAAAGATTGATGAGGATCTGGACTTTTAATGGTGACGACCAAGATGAGGTCGAATTGCTTGAACGAGTTACGATATAGGAATGTACTATTTGTTGCCTTATAGTTCCGTTTTTAATTTACTTGGAAATTTCTTGACGGTTCACATTGTCGTTGATCATGTAGATTTTTACAATTGGAACCGTGCAAAGCTTAGATATTGTGATGGGGCCTCCTTTGCTGGCAATTCCGAGTTCGACAATGGGGTAATGCTCTTTGAGACACGACTTTCAATGAATTTCTTGACACGACCTTGGTTTATACCCTAATGCTAATCAAACTAAAATCCACTTTCTTGAGAAAACCGAGAGGTCAAAACATTGTGAACTTGTTGACATCATCATTGTTGCATCTGATTCGTCTTTAGCTTTTGAGATACTCTTTGTGCATCTATGCTTCATTCTAATATCTTCTTTATGTTTTCATGGGCAGACTTCTTTGCTTTACTTCAGGGGCCAAAAGATTTGGGAAGCTATTATTCTTGAACTTCTTCCCAAAGGTTTGGTGGAGGCAGAGAAGGTAATATACCCTCATGAACTTCAAGATTGTGAATCTTAGTTCTTTTATTTCTCTGTTTGGCTTTTCTACTTCTCCTAAAGTTCATTTTTAATATTATTGTTTTGTAGGCTTTGTTGTCGGGTTGTTCAGCTGGGGGTTTAGCTGCCTTCTTGCATTGCGACAACTTCACTGCGTTTCTTCCTAGTACTACAGTTGTAAAATGTCTTAGTGATGCTGGATTTTTCCTAGATATGTGAGTTTTATTCAGAACATTGCTTCATGATCATGATTACTCTCTTGTTTGGAATTTGGATCACTAAATTTCACTTCTTTTTTCTTGGGTGCAGAAGAGACATAAGTTTGAATTATTCAATGAGGTCAATTTTCAACGACGTTGTGTCATTGCAGGTATAGTTCTACCCTTATGTTTGCTGAGAGCTAATAACTAAAGCCGCTTGATTGTCGAGCATAACTGAATAAAAATTAGCTCCTGCCTCCTAGGAAGGTCAAGCTTGATTGCTGTTAATTGCTGCCATGTAGATTGTAGGGCGTTGATGGTTTTATACAAATCTGCTACACTAGAGACTACAAATAATTTTCTCCTCAATCAGAACAGCCTGTTTATGGATCCCGATGTTATTTTTGTTGCATTGTATGTTTCTCATGCAAATCCAAAATGCATGTTCATTTAATTTGTCAACTAATCAAACTAGAGGTTACTTGTTTCTTTTCTGAATTGTTCTTGTGGTCGGGCAACATGTCTTTTATGCATTCTGTATGGTACTTTCAAGTGGTGGTTTTGATATGAATTTAAATGGCAGGGAGTAGAGCCAAACCTGGGCGAGGGGTGCACTAGCTCTGTTGTTTTGCCAAAGCAAGTATGCTTTATTTACTGTACAACATGGAAACATTCAATTTGTATGACGAGATTCTGACATGCTTCTTGAATGGCACAGTGCTTTTTTCCCCAGTATGCATTGAGATACATCAGGACACCGTTTTTTGTCTTGAACACAGCATACGACGTCTATCAGGCATAGTATACTCTCTTCCCTTCTCCTTTCCCTTATTTCTCAGAGCAAATTGAAACTGCAGAATCATGTTGATTGCATAACTTGCAAATCTTGATGGACTGCACTACTTTTTCTTTTTCCTTTTTTTTTTCCGGGGATCTGTTAGTTATCAGGTTTCCTGTATCAACAGTTTCATCATATATTAGTACCGACTTCTGCTGATATGCATGGACACTGGTATCACTGCAAGTTGAATGTGACAGCATGCAATCCAAATCAAATTGCAGTTTTGCAAGGTTCTTCTTCTTCCTTGATCATGTTAGATGTTGTTGCTTCGAATACAATTAGAACTTGATTGGGTTCACATGACATATGATGAGGAAAGATGATCCATTTGGCGAATCATGCTTGTTGGTATTTACTAGACAAAGACCAATATCGTTGGACCACCAGTGGATCTTAATATCCTTCTGATATCTGTATCAGGATTCCGACTAGATATGCTTGCCGCATTGAACTCTTTTAGCCAAAATTCTAGCAGTGGAGGGATGTTCATCAACTCCTGCTTTGCTCATTGTCAAAGTGAGTATCAAGGCACATGGTTCGCGGCCGACTCACCTAGGATTCTAAACAAGGTGCCTGAAATATTTCCTGTTCAGTTGTTTGCGTGGTTTCTTAGTATTGCTGCCATGATCTTAATCTTTCTGGATAAGGAGGACTGACGATAAAACCTCATGCAGACAATTGCAGAAGCAGTCGGAGACTGGTACTTTGTCAGGAGCGTGACAAAGTTGATCGATTGTGCATATCCTTGCGACACTACCTGCCATAATCTCATATAGATAAATGCAGGTCATTATATTCTTCATTCATCCGATAAATTAGAAAGTAAAGGAGCTCCTGTTTGCTTATGAAGCCCTTCGTGGGTAGCATATATGTAAGTGCTGTTGGGACTGACTGTAACCATCCATCCAGCTATAAATTACTCATAGCAGCCATGCCTTTGGATATCTGTGATTCCTTTGAGGAAAGCAGAGAGTTGCAGCTTTGTGCGCTCCTGTATACACTGGGATCCTGTCCTTGAACTACATTAATTCTTTTTTACATGTGTTCTTTTCCTTCGAGCTTCATCCCGTGGCTTCTGTGGCATATGCAGACACAATACCGGATTTATATTTAGTTTTGTTTGCAGGAGGTATGAATTGCTGATTTTCCTGCGCCTCCTGGTCGGAGGAACAAAGGCTGTTCCCAGGCATACTACCGAAACACCACATAGATTGCAGTTTGGATGTGAAGAGACTTGTATGAAAATGGCATGAAGGCACGCAATTATGTAACCAATACGAACATCTGTTAGTGCCTTGGTTATTTTTAAGACATTGATCAATAAAAGCAATAGTCTCCGATTCTTGTTCGTCTTCTTCGAGAATGGAGTATTTCTATAGTTGTCCATGTATTTGATGATATGGTCGAGTCTTTGAGCAAAATCAGAATGCTGACTAGTCCACGGAGATGACATTTCACGCACGATTCATACCTCGAATGTCAGAGGTAATATTAGTCGTTGCCTAAAACATAGGAAACACAAGACTACGCCCAGCCGCTGCCCCGTACGTTTAGTCATCCTGATAACGTGCCTGACGACAGAGTTGTAGACAACATGCAATGAATGGTCCAAATTTATTGCCTCACTCAACCTACGAAAGACATTTACCACAAAGGGGTATGGCGGGAAATTCAGCCAAATAACCACAACCCAATCCAACTATCCGAACTCTCACGTACGCCAGTGGTTCAAATCCACCGCACCCAATCTCTCAAACGACGACGCACATAAACCAACGCCTCTTCTCCACCGCCGCAACCGCACCCCTTCACGCGAAAATACCATTTCACCCCTCTCACATTTCCCAATGCAAGCTCACCTATTCATCACCTCTCCATGCTTGCAAAAGATTCCCTCATTGACTACTCTCACTCATTTTCCTCTCTCGTCACAATTCTCGAGGAAGAAGACGAGTTGCGGTTGCGGCGGCGGAGGAGGGAGAGCGAGGGCAATGCAACGGACTGAGAGCGGCGGCTTTGGCGGCGGCGGTGAGAGGAGGAGTGGAGTTAGGTCGAAGCTGACGGAGGCTTCCTTCCTCGCGTCTCTGATGCCGAAGAAGGAGATCGGCGCCGACAGGTTCCTTGAGGCGTATCCTGAGTACGATGGACGCGGCGTCGTCATCGCTATCTTCGGTGATTACTGCTTTGTTCTATTCTTGATGATGATGATGATGAGTTCGAGTTGTATGTGTGTGGTGTGAAGTTGTATGAGGTGAAAATTGATGGAGACGATGATATTTTGGTTGTCATCATGATCTGCGTGATGGAATTGTGTGTGGGAATCGGTGCCGATAGATGGAGAAATGGAAGTGGCTGTTGAGTGTATGTGTAGGGGCGACTTTTTTGTCTAACAACTAGTATAGACGATAGAGGCGCTATGTCGAAGTGTATAAAAGGCTGAATGTGAGTGGAGGTATCGCAAGCAATGGATTCTTCTTGGTTGAGATTTCGAGATTTTATCACAAGCGATCCAACCGACTTTAGTGGGACTATGGTGTTAGCTTAGTTATCTCCAAGCCCGATTACCTAAGGTGATTAGTCTGGCTTATTGACTTGAACCTTTGGCCTGAATCGACCTTACTGAGCCTGGACCGATAAGTTATATGGAAACAAGGGTTGAACAAATGGCCTGTATACCAAATTCCTTATGTCATATGGTTGAATGTCATCTTGGTTTCTGATACTATTGAAATTAGAAAAATGTTATGAGATTGGATTATTGGAATAAAGTATTTCTCGTTTTCATGCTAGTTTGGTTGACTTATTCCACTTTCCTGATGTTTTTAATATAGTGGTGCTCCTTGAGATGACTTCTAATTGGAACTTTCCTAAATTTGCTGAAGGACGCCCGCCCTAAAATTGACATGATTTCGTTGATGAATTCACTCTCAGATACTCTGAATTTGTGAAGTTGTCAGAAAGAGTGAACTAGCAAGGGAAGAAAGGTAACTGTTGAAATGAGAACCAATAATGTCAATAGCAAGGCAATTACGTAAAATCTCCAGTTCTGAACTGAAAGGTCATTGCAAGTACAATTTAGTTCTGTGTTTCGATTTTATGGCCACTGTTGCATACTCTGGGATTTGCATGTAAGCAATGCCCAATTGTTATTTGTTTCACCCAGACCTGCTATATGTTGTACTTGGCCAAACTAATGCCTTCTCTGCAGATTCTGGTGTTGACCCTGCCGCTGCTGGTTTACATGTAACATCAGATGGCAAGCCCAAAGTTCTTGATGTCCTTGACTGGTATATGTCTTTTCTTCTTTATCTTGTGGTAGGAATAGTTAGGTTTCTAATTATAGTATCAAAAAATTTTGTCTGTCACGACAGGGCCTGATGGCCAGCACTTACATGTGTTGATAAATGTGCGAATTAGTACTTAATATATGTTGTTTTGGCTCTATTGCTGAGTAAATGAAGGTAAAGTCTAGCTTTGACCTTTTCCTGACAAAAGACTCATAAATTTTTGTTAGTTAGCGTATCGTTCGACACTGATCATACAATTTCAAGTGTCGAGAGATCAACTTCCAAAAGCCTAAGCTTTGGATTAGATTTAACGCATGATAGTTTTCGTATCTTATGAGTTGGAAGAGAGATGACTTACTTGTATGAACTCACACCTTATTTTAGATGAGAATAGCAGACACTTAATGATCCTTTTTTTGGAAACCAATTGATTTCTATCCCATTTCCTTGCATCAAATCAGACTTCTAGACTTGATGCTTTACCACCTTGGCTTAACGTATATCTGTATTTGTATATACTGTTATAGCACCGGTAGTGGTGATATTGACACGAGTACGGTGGTGAAAGCTGATGGAGATGGGCGCATCCGTGGAGCCTCAGGTTGGCGTGATAATCCCTGCTCTCTATTGAAGTCTCATGAACACTATGATAGTTGGATATCCTGAAAACTACCACGAAATTTGCCAATATAGGAGAATTTCTGGCTGTGAATCCCTCCTGGAAGAATCCTTCTGGGGAGTGGCATGTAGGTTCGAAGTTGGTTTATGAGTTCTTCACTAACTCCTTGACCTCTCGTTTAAAGGTAACCACTTCTATGATCTGTAGTATGCGTTCTGCATTGCTGCAGTTAGTATGACATTTCTGATTTTCTCGGGGTTAATGATCACTGTAGAAAGAGAGGAAGAAGAAATGGGATGAGAAGAATCAGGCAGCGATAGCGGAGGCAGTAAAGAATCTTGATGAGTTTGACCAGGTTCAGATGGAATTTGTTTGTTTATGTTTATCTACGAGATTGTGTATTTGTAGGCCTTTTTTTGGTTACTTTGGTAGCACTGAGAAAATTGAATGACTCTTGTGCTCTTGCTGAGTTGCTGGATGGGCAAATATAGCCATGACACTGCTATGCCGTTTCAGTAACTATCTATGAAATATTTAAATCAGGATATTCAGGCTTTATGTTGCTTATCGTGTTTGCATCCTTTGCTTTTATGGAGAGTAGTGTTTTGGTTTGCTTAAGATTAATCTTGGGCAGAATAAGGTTGATGCCTAAGAACATTAGAAAACTGTCTTTGTTGTATTATAATAGGGGTAAGATCGCATATATTTCACCCTCCCAACACCCTGTACTTGACGGGGTTATGTGGGTTGTTGCCTTTAACTGAGCTTTTTGTGTTTCTGTAGCTGTTAACGATGGAGTATGTGGATGTAGACTAGTAAAGAGGAGAAAAAGAAATAGTACAAAGCAATCATATGGCACAGTTACTGTTATTTGCAACTAAAATCTAAGGCTATGCTTTAAGCATATCCCTTATTCTTATAGACAAATGTATGGCCAATTGGTAATTGAAGATGTAGGATGCTGCTGTCCTCTAGGACTAGAGTTATTATGCATCAACAGTTGATATATGGTAGGATCTGATATTTTAACAAGTCTTTAAGCTCCCAGAAATGCGTCTTGACTTCCTTACTGTTACACATGTTGGAGCTATATGCTTCAAATGTTATGACTGTGAGTCTGTAGCCTTCCCTTCTGAAGTCTGTCAACGAAGTTATTGATAATAGCTCGCGGTGCAGAAACATTCAAAGGTGGACGATGTAAAGCTGAAAAGGATTCGGGAAGACCTACAGAATCGAGTAGATTACTTGAGAAAGCTAGCTGATGTAGGTGCTTTGCTACTTGATTGATCTCATTTTACTTTTCTTTTAATGTAATTGAGATCCTTGATGCAGTTTTAATGCTTGCAATTGATCTTTTTTTATCACTAATTTCTTTTCTTTTAGGAATATGATGACAAGGGACCAATTATCGATGCTGTTGTCTGGTATGATGGAGAACTATGGAGGGTGGCACTTGACACACAATGTCTGGAGGATGAACCTGGACGTGGAAAGCTTGAAGATTTTGTGCCTCTTACAAATTTTAGGTATACATCATTGTCACCCATACAAGCTATGAGGGGTTTTTTTTTTTTCTCTGTCAGGTGCCTTGATCTGTGGATGGAAATTGATTACTAGCAGAGAATTTGATAATCTCCGTATTCTTGTGCTTTGGGTAAGACATCTGGAATATGGGTGTTTCTATTATACTCCCTCCGTCCCAATTTACTTGTAAGTTGTAATCATTTGACCTGACACGGGATTTTATGTGTGTGTTAAGTTTTTGTGAAATTTGATGAAGAAAAAATATTTTTTTTAGTGGTTTGGAGTTTACTATAACGGTTGGGAGAGGAGGTAGTGTGGTGTACCGTAGCAGATAATGATTGTTTTGATATTTTTTATTTGAAAAGTTTACCAAAAATAGTAAGGTTTGAACTAAATTTGGAAATCTCAGGTTGCAACTAAATTGAGACTAACTCAAAAAGAAAAGTGTTGCAAGTATATTGGGACGGAGAGAGTAAATACTTTCTGATTGGTGTGCATTGGTCAAAGGAGTACTGGAGTCCCTTTTTTTTCTGGTTGCATTCTTAATTTTTCAATGGAGTAACCAGAAACCCTCTATTTTTTCCGCAATGTGTTCTGTTTGGCCTTACCTGATAAAGCAGTCTCATTTCTCATTTTATTTTTGTATTATTCTAAGGATGATATTCGGTGATGTCTAGATCTAGAGATTAGAGAAAGCATTCATGCTCGAATTTTTCTAGCCTGCCTAAACTTTCCTTGCACTTGTTTAAACCACTTGGAAGGAATTTATGCATGTTTGATTTTTTTCCCCTTTATCCATTACATTTGCATATGTTCTAATGAGAAGCTTTAAACTGCAGGACCGAAAGAAAGTTTAGTGTATTCAGCAAGCTAGATGCTTGTACATTTGTTGCCAATGTTTATGAGGAAGGAAACGTTGTTAGCATTGTGACAGATAGTTCTCCTCATGGCACTCACGTTGCTGGTATTGCCACTGCTTTCCATCCGCAGGTTGGTTTCCTAGTTTCATCACATTATCTTCACCTGTTGATCGTGCGGTTGCAATCTTTTAAACATCATTTCTACTCATTTGGCAAATTATGTTTACTTAGGAACCTCTGCTCAATGGAGTTGCACCTGGAGCACAGATAATATCTTGTAAGATCGGAGACTCTCGCTTAGGCTCAATGGAAACTGGAACTGGCCTGTCTCGAGCATTAATAGCTGCTGTTGAGGTGTTTTTCTAAAATAAATTGTTCTTTGGTCGCATTCAATGTCTTTCATGATAAAAATTTGAGTGCTCCTGGTTTGTGGCGTTTTTCTCCAATAATTCTTAGTCCTCTCAACCTTTTTTTTTTTTTTTTCATTATATGGTATTTTAATCAATTTTGTCGCAGGTTGCAACTTGAATGTGTTTGTCTTACTGCAGTCTAGGCAAAGTCTTAGATGACCTTCTCTTCTCTTCTACAGTTTTTTCCTTTTTTCTTGTTTTCCTCTTCTGCTGGAGGTGGGTTGGGCTGGGGCTAGAGCTAGGGCTGGGAGCAATGAAATCTTCTAACTAGCTTAGTTGGCCTTTTGTTGGTTTTAATGGATTGTTCACAATTCAATGTTATGCTCCATTACTATCATGCGAACAAGAAAAGCTTTCTTTATTTATAAAGTGCTTATTGTGAACATTTTTTTCCTTGTCTTGATAGCTTTTAACTTCTGGATTTTTATTTTATTATTTTTTTTTGCTTTATTCTTTTAGATCCATGTACTTGTTTAAGTTAAGCTTTTGGCTATGCATTTTATCCCCTATTTCCTGTGTAGCAAGAGTGGACATACAATGATTGCAACAAAGTTTTGCTAATGACTTTCGTTGTTGCTTTGCAGCACAAATGTGATCTCATCAATATGAGTTATGGTGAACCAACACTTCTACCAGATTATGGGCGCTTCGTGGATTTGGTCAATGAGGTCATTATCACGACAATTTAACTCTTAAGTCTGGGGATATCTCTTATGTTATTGGCTTAAGAGGTACTCGATCATTTTAATCCGAGCTTGTTTGCCCGTGTAACACATAGTGGTTTTTGGAAATTTAGGTTGTAAATAAGCATCATTTGATATTCGTTAGCAGTGCGGGTAACAGTGGGCCAGCGTTATCTACAGTAGGTGCACCTGGTGGCACATCCTCAAGCATAATTGGTGTTGGTGCTTATGTTTCTCCAGAGATGGCTGCTGGGGCTCATTGTGTTGTTGATCCCCCAGAAGAAGGGCTTGAATATACTTGGTTAGCTTCTATAATTTATTTTCACGGATTTCTCATCCATTTGTAGTCAGTATAGTCTTTCTAGCTTGAAAAACTTCTGTAGCTTTTTATTTTAATTTTATGAAAGACCTTGTATTGCTATTTAGAATGACAACTGTAATGAATTACTTGTTGCAGGTCTAGCCGAGGACCAACAGCTGATGGAGATCTTGGTGTCTGTGTCAGTGCTCCTGGAGGGGCTGTTGCTCCAGTTCCGACATGGACTCTTCAACGACGGATGCTTATGAATGGAACTTCAATGGCATCTCCATCTGCTTGTGGGGGAATTGCGCTAGTCCTGAGTGCAATGAAGGTTCTTGAGCCGGCATAGTTTTCTTATCTGTCCATTTTGTGTCGCTGTTGTGTGGTCGGCTGCTATTGACTGGATCTCTTGATATATGTGATGCCTTGTGTGTAGGCCGAAGGCATTGATATCAGTCCCTATGATGTGAGGAAAGCTGTCGAGAATACATCTATTCCAATAGGCACTATGCCCGAGGATAAACTAACTAGTGGACAGGGTCTGTTGCAAGTTGACAAGTTAAGATCGTTAAATGCTTTTGGTTTCACTCCTGTAATTTTTCTTCCCCAAAGCAATTGTCATGTCTTCTAAGAGTCGATATTCAGGGCACTGGAGTATCTTAGACAATCACGGGACATTCCAAGTGTTCGATATGAAGTAAAAATCAGTCGAAGTGGGAAATCATGTAAGTCTCTCTTTCTTGTTTTCCTGTTCCAGGTTACCTCTTTCAAGGTCACTCTTCAAGAAGTGACCTTTTATCTCATCCATAATACTATATGCTAGTGGATTATTTATGTGAAACAGTGATTGTTTCTGATTGAATCTTAGCAAAAGTTTTATTACAAATTTTGCTATCAAGATGTATAAATGGAGTTGCCTGTTCATAGTTGGCTTTTAAATAGTGGAAAGATGTTGCGGAATGCTACGTTGCTTGATCATTGTGCGTAATAAAAATCATGCTTCCTATATCTCTTTGTTCTAATTATGGAGAGTGTTTTTTTTTTTTTTCTTTTCAAATCTTTTACATGATTTTCCAGCGTGTCCTGTTTTTTTTATCTGGTATCTAGTGTACCATTTTGCCATTTTCTGCTTGCCTTTTCCCTTGGATGCCGGTTCAATATTCACAGGACATGTGTGATGAAATCTTTAGGTTGTTTATCACTGTTGCATTAGTGGAAGGTTCATGTTTCAGCTGGAGAAAAGAAAATGAAAGATTATATAATGGTGCTAAAGCATATAGTCCCATATGAATACAGAATGTACCCACTCAGTGTTAAAGACGGTAGAAATGTGCTATTTTGTCCAGTTTGCGGTTTGTGTATTAAAGATGTACCTATCTTACGCCAATGCATACAGTTGGTTCCATGCCTGAGTTGCGTAAGGTAGTTCTCATAAAGAGGGAGTAGTATTCGTACTTGGTGAATGAATTCCACTAAGGAACTTGAAGACTTGAAGTAATCTGAGATGTTTGTAATTACTGAAGTTTAGGCTTCTGACATTCCATTTCTCCTTATTTCGTGAATTTTGTATTTTGCCCTCTGTTTATCTATGCTTCTACATGCAGCACCTACATATCGAGGAATATACTTAAGGGAGGCTTGTGCTTGTCAACAGCCAACTGAGGTGCGTGAATGTATGTTTTAAATTTGATGAGATTTTAAAACTTCATGCAATCTGTACATCCCATAATAGAAGTTCAGCTGGAATTGGTTCTATTGGCTGAAATTAATTTAGTTACTCTTGACAGTGGACGGTGCAAGTAGAGCCGAAATTCCATGAGGGTGCAAGTAATTTGTACCAACTGGTACCCTTTGAGGAACATATCGAGTTTCGTTGCAGTGATACAGCAATTATCAAGGCTCCTGAGTATCTCCTTCTGACTCACAATGGCCGCAGCTTCAAGTTAGTGACCACATAATCCTGTTTGTTTATGGTTCCAGCATTCTGACTTTACCTTTTCCCTAATTGCTGATATACTTGATCAAACCCCTTATCATTTCCTGCTTATATCTTATCTGCTGTTCTTGTAGAACGTTTCGCTTATCTTTGGCCTTTTCTGTTGTCTCATCTCAGAGTCCACCTATTCGGAATGTATTAGATTGATTTTTCAGGCTGACGGTTTCCATTAGTGTAGTATTGATTCCACAAAGTTTGATCTGTATGCCATCACAAGGGTAATTTGATATTTGATAAGTCTGAAATGGCATAGGAGAAATAATTAAATAAAGCCTTGATTGATGAGTGGGTAATAGCCTAGGTCCTTCATGTAAATAAAATTTTGTTTCACCCAGCGTTCAATGTGCTTATGCTAAATTTTCTGTTAATGGACCATTGCATCAGATAGGTAATTGCGTTCCCTTATCTGATTCGTCACCAGTAGTTGCGTGTAGTGCTTATATTGTTCCTTCTTTTTGAGCAGCATTGTCGTTGATCCTACAAGTCTTGCTGAAGGTCTCCACTATCATGAACTCTACGGGATAGATTGCAAAGCACCACAACGTGGTCCTCTTTTCCGCATTCCCTTGACTATTACCAAACCAATGGCTGTGAAGGGTCATCCACCCCTAGTCTCTTTTGCGGGAATGCAATTTTCTCCTGGTACTTTTTGATTAAGTTGGCTAGTCATTGGTGATTCATACTTTCTCTAAAATGTTGAGCTTGTTTTCCTTGCATTTCTTTTTACGGTATAGGAAAAAAAAAAACCCTTCTATGCAATCAAGAAAGTTGTTGATTCTTTTTCAAAAAAATAAAAAAGGGGGGGGGGGGGGGGGAA
>JAOVYX010015907.1:0-26273 GCA_035668315.1 Drosera spatulata | reverse complement strand
TATCTCGCTGCAGGAGACCCTTGGACGTCGTTACAGGTTGATCCCCTGTTTCGAGTGACCCCGGACTTTAAGCTTCTTGAAAAAGCTATGGATTTACATGTTTGGCCAAGATCACAATGTTAACAAGAGGGTATTTGTGGTTTGTCATGAATGTTAATTCAATGACTGACTTTGTTCTGGTCTCAGGACAAATTGTTTTCTCTTCTTTTCTTTTTGTGCTTCCCCTGAAAAGGGGGCCGGTATGTTACTGAGCTCGTATAGCTCACGGCGTTGTTTTTCTTCTGTTTCTTGATTTCCATCTTTTCAGGTGCAAGACTTGAGGACGGATTTTGATTAAGCTATGATCATGTATGTAATATTAATGCTTGGGACAACATTTCTAAGTTTCTGCTGCTTTAATATGTAATAAATAAGTAAACTTGTGGATTTAGTTTGATAATCCTTTAAGTGTATTTTCATTTGGATTTATTCTAAACCGAGTTAAGTTGCATTGCCTGGCTAGGGTTTATGGGACCCTAACTGCAGTAATGCCACGAGGGTTTTCAGAAAAAGATTTGAAAATTGAAGCGTTATCCCTATGTATCGACGATCGTCCAGCTTCATGGTCACTCGTAGACCTGACAACACCCTTACCCTTACCTCTCTACAAGGGCATCTGTATAGAAAAATATGATGGAAATATAGGACATGAAAGGAACATCAAACAATATACTACACATAAAACACAAAAAATATTTCATAAAAGAAAATTGAAAAAAATTATAGGTATAGGTACAAATTGAAAGAAAATCTTTCATCAAACCCCCATTCCTAAACATCATGAGAGAAAAAAAAATCCTCATATGTGATCATCATCGTCATCCTCATTGTCATCTTCATCATCAACGCTATCCTAGTCTTCATCATAAATCTCCTCGTCGGCTTCTTCAGCCTCAACTGATTCATCTTCACTGCCTAATATTGGCTCTTCTTCATCCATATTCTCGTACATTTCAGCATCATTTTCTTCAATGTCTATTTCAGAGAGAGATGGTGGTTCGACATTCACATCGTCTTGAAAATCTGTGTCATCATTTGGAGCATCTATCAAAGCTCTTGCCTTGATATTAAATACAGCCATCCAGTACTTGCGATCCCCTTTTGCCCCAAGGCATGTTGTAAAGGGATCATAATAGTGAAGTATTTTCATCTTATTGATTTCAACCAACTTATAAGATGGATGCACATTCGTACCCCGAGCATGAGGATCAAACCACTTCCATTTAAATAGAATCACGACATAAGATCTATTCGGTCCATTATATACCAACCTATAAATTTCTTGTAGAATGCAATAAAAATCCCTTGCTTCTTCACTCTTAAGGCACACACCATAGTTGATGGTGTTTTTATGCTCTTCGTATACAAAAGTATCAAATTTGAACCCATTGATGTAGTAATGGTCATATAATTGGACTCTTTTCTTTGATCTTAGAACAAGTGCTCTAATCATGTCGTCAAACACATTATTCTCTAAAACCTGCGAAGGAAGTCAAAATCATCCTCTGGTAAGTAAGATGATCACTTTCTCTAAAACACATTATGCCTTACAGGTTCATAAATCATCATACTTACATAGTTTTTGAACCATTAGGGAAATTGTACGTGACATTTACTCCAAACCTCATCAATCGATCATACTTGTCTACACGCAATCATTTCCCGCTCAAACCGCCTGTATGAATAAAGTCATATATCAAAAACATAACTCAAAAATCATTGCCAAAATATATCAATAAAATTTGATCATTTTTTTTACCATTCATATTCTGCTAGTAAGCCACAATTGTTCAACACATAGCGATGTGTCATCTCATAATCATGATCTAATAGATGTCCTGGTTCTCCATCATTCGAAGAATACCCTCTTTCTTTATTCCTAAACACTTCTGGAAGATTTTTCTCTATCGCATCATTAATCCCTCTAGCGTGATTCCGCGGGTTATCTTTAGTCTTTGTGTCAACATGATCAGTGAAATAATGACTACAGAAATTACAAATCTCTTCCATCAGGTATGTATTGCATATAGAACCTTCCACCCTTGCTTTGTTTTTAACCTTATTCTTTAAGTGAAATTGAAATCTGTCATCAAAAGCATGAAATGTATTTAGCGTGCAAAGACATACTTAACATGCTAGGATAAAAAATGAGCAAGATTCTCGACATGCACCGCTCCATAAAATACATCCATCTGTATTGCACTGGTCCACACAACTTCGCCTCATACGACAAATGAATTGAAAGATGCTCCATGGAGTTAAACCAACTTGGAGGGAGAATCTTTTCTAATTTACAGAGGATAATAGGTATCTCTTCTTCTAACCGCTCCATGTCCGCAACATGAATAGTGTTGCAACAAAGTCCTCTAAAAAATAAACTCAACTTCGTGAATGCTTTTCACACACTTAGTGGAAATAACTCCTTAAAAGCTACAGGAATAAGACGCTCCATGAACACGTGACAATCGTGAGTTTTCGGGTTTGCATATAGTCGAGATTTATCTCTGGAAACACATCTACTTATGTTAGAGACATAGCCATCAGGAAACTTCAACTATTTTATCCAATCACATAGTGCAACTCTTTCTTCTTTTTGCAACACATAAGGAGCAAGCGGCATTGTCATAACTCCTCTAGCATTCTGTTGCAACAAAAGATGTGGTCGCCTACACAAATCAGCCATATCAATCCTAGCAGAAGGTATATCCTTTGTTTTGTTGAGAACATCCATAACTGCGTTGAACAAGTTATCAAAAACATTTTTCTCGATGTGCATGACATCAAGATTGTGTCGGAACAACAACTTGCTCCAATAATGCCTAAGAGCATTATACTTCTCAGACTTATTTATCCCCCTAACATTCCAAACTCCTATCATCCATTAAAATTATACCTCCATTACTGAAGGTAATAATCCTTACCAATTGTTGGTTAACCAAGGCATTAGCTTCATCTTGCTTTTTCTGTTCAGCCTGAACTACTCCTTGCACATTATCCTTCCTCTTTTGAATCATAGTCCAACCTTCCTCATGGCCATCCTTGCTATTCTCCTTATCATTCTCCTTTGCAGCCTCACTACAAGGAATACTCTTCTTGCTTTGTCCTTCCTTATAAGCCATCTCATTCTGTTTAGGTACCCAAATCTGCTTTGGCATTATCCTGATCCTACAGACCTCATTCTTGTGACCCCATTTAGAGCATCTCCTACATCTAATAGGCATCCACTTGAAGACTATCTGTTGCACCTATTCCCGTTCAGGACCAACGAAATTCACCGTTTCTATCATCTCTTTCTTCGTATCCACCTCAACCAACACTCTAGGGTATGAAATCATACCTTTGTTATCTGTATTTTTCTCATTACAAATGGGATTCCCCACACGACTAGCAATTTTTTGAAGCAACTTTTTATCTTAGAACTGTAATCCAAACCAGGGAATTGGATCCATGTGGGAACATAGTCTAGAGACTCCTTATTGAACTGAAAGTTAGGAATCCACTCTTTCAGGATGAGTGGACGAGAGTTCAAAAACAATTACTCCTTCTAATTCGAACCACATCCTCCTTATCCACAAATTTTAATATGAAATATCCTTTGTCATGAAGCATCACTTAAGGCCTGACTATCGATGATCACAGGGCATTGACAAAACTCTGCATCATAGAATAAGGCACTGGATCACCCACAACATAACCAATGAGCGAGTTATGCCAGTAGCTATGTTTCTCAACCACATTCTCCCAAGTGATCTACATATTATCCTCGGGTTCCACATACTCCAATCGCAATTCATTCACACAGCTCCTATTCCCAGATTCCTTCTCATCCTCCACAACAGTTCCTCTTTTCATAGCCTTCAAGTACGAACCTTTTTCCTGTTCACAATCAGCCCATCGTAGCCTCTCAGAACTTTTACAAGGCTTCGCTGGGGAAGATGATATCTTTAAAGGACTTATAGCCTTCGTATTTGTCTGGGTAACCTCTTTTGCAATCTCTACCCCTTTCGATGATCCCTCATCCTTCACTTCCTTTGTATCAGACTTCTCCTTCACTTTAGCCTTCGAATCCTTCAATTTCTCCTCCACAATGAAATCAGCCAAAGGAACATCTTCGTCAACCTCTTTCTTCTTCGATTTACCCTTTGCCATTAGGTTTAGCGTCACCATGGGTTGTCACTGGCTACCGAGCATTGCACTCCTAAACCCTACAACGATGTTCTTTTATATAAATTTCTCATCAAAATATCAAACACAACATAAAATTTTCAAAATTATACTGAATTTTTTTTTCATCTAATTTTTTAATCCTTACATTCAATTAATTTTTTCAAATATATTTTCATTTATTATTACTATAAGCCTTTAAAGGTTTTTAAAGTGCGAAAATGAAAGAAAATAATCATGATTGATGTTATGCTAAGGATAACTACATCTATCTTTGGTGCCAAATATAAAATCAGTTTTACCTCAATTCTATTTTAGAATCAAATTTAGTTCATGATTGGGGCTTGGCTTTTATAATTTGGTTCCAAATTATAATACTAGACCCTGACCTGTGACATATAAGTTATAATACCAAATATTTCAAGGGCTTGACGAATATATGTCATGATAGACATAAGTTTAAATGTATCTAATTAAAATCAACGGTCAAGATTAAAACATGATAGAAAGATGCATCTTGGGATGAGAGTCCAATAACTAATAGATCCACTACCATCAAGTTGGTCCAAACATATTCACAATCACCTTTTAATTTGGACTGTTGATTTTAAGTAGATACACATAAGTTTATGTATGTTATGACATATATCTTTTTCTTTCATATTTCGATTATTACTCAATCAAAAGAAATAAGCGAACTTCAATCTTTATTGAAATGTTCGTGTATACCATAAAGTAAGTTTGTTGATGTAAAGCCCCAGAAAATTAAGATCAAATAAATGTGAAAATTATGATCAAATAACAGTTTGTAAATTGATAAACGTAGCGAGAATATGCGTTTTCTACTTATATAATAAATTGAAAGAAAGAAACGAATCTCATTTCAAAGTTTTGAGACGTAACGTTACGTTCATAACATTAAAACTTGTGACGAAGTTAGGATAACTTTTGGAAAATTATATGTTAATTAATAACATGATTTTTCGAGCATGGTGGTAATTTGAGGGAAGGCTGTGGGAGATATGAGTAATTAATTTTGTGATTAAACGGAACGGGGATTTTTTTTTTAATTACCCCACAATTCTTTTTCCCTCCCTTTTCTTCCCCTCTCGCCTAACCCACTCCCGGCCACGACAACCACCGCACCAAGGGACACCACCTTCCCCACTCCCTTCCCCACTTCCACCGCGGCAGATGTGCTGTAACCTTAAATCTAACATAAAAAATACCAAACAACGTCTAAAAATTCTAAAAACGTATAGAAGGCATCTAAACATGCTAATCTAGCTAAGTGCTATGAAATATTGCCGTATAAACTCTCGAAGCACGTGAAACGACGATGAATCGTGTAATCCAACTTTTTGAGCTCATGACTTGTCATTTTCTTCGTCCTTCATTTTTGCTCCAAACTTAACGCCAATCTGTCAAAAACATAAAAGCACAACAGTACCAACATTCAAAGATAAAAAGACACTAAAAAACATAAATTAGACAATACAAAAGAAATAAAACAAATATTTAAAATAAAAAATGATGTGTGTTTTCATACACATCATTAAGTTTCTAGAAGAAGGTATGGATTTACATGTTTAGTCAAGGTCACAGTGTTAACAAGAGGGTATCTGTGTTCTCTCATGTATGTTAATTGTATGATAGATTTTGTTGTGATTTCAGGACAGATTGTTCTCTCTTTCATTTTTTTATTTTTTTTTTGTGCTTCCCCTGAAAAGGGGGCTGGCACGTTACTGAGCTCATATAGCTTACGGCGTTGCTTTTCTTCTGTTTCTTGATTTTCATCTTTTCAGGTGCAAGACTTGAGGAAGGATTTTGATTAAGGTATGATCCTGTTTGTAATATTAATACTTGGGACAATATTTCTAAGTTTCTACTGTTTTAATATGTAATAAATAAATAAACTTGTGGATGTAGTTTGATAATGTTTTAAGTGTATTTTCATTTGGATTTATTTTAAACCAAGTTAAGCTACATGGCCTGTTTAAGGTTTGTGGGACCTTAGTGGCGGTAATGCCTCGTGGGTTTTCAGCAAAGAACATGAAAATCGGGACGTTACAGTTAAATACTCATTCATGGTCTTATAAAAAAAGCTCTAGAAATATTAATTTAAACATTAAAATTATTTGTTGTGATTAGATACTATATGTGAAAACAAAATTCCTGGTATATGAGAACTATAGAATCACAATACAGTGAATTAGAAATGGGGTTGTTGATAAACTACACCTATGAACTTAAATCAATTCTACGTTGGCATAATGTTTTGATTAGAATATGAAGGAGGAGACAAGAAAGACAAAATAAATAACGATATATGTATTTAATGAGTTTTCAGTAGACCTTGAATAAAACTTTCAAGTTTAGGCTTGAAATCATTATTGGAACACAAAAACACATTAGGTCCAAATGATTAACCATAAAGTTACTCAATCCCTGGAATTATATATAGTAATTATTTTTTGAAAAGGAATATATAATAATTGATTACATTATATATAATTTATTGTTGGATTTACTCTTCTAAATGTACATGGCAAAACGCCTTCATCTCTATCAATTGATTGTTTTGCAATATGGACTGGAACAAAATCCTGTAAAATTTTAAATAGGCCAAAACGGGAGTATACACGGGACATATACCCATAAGCAAAACAGCACGATGCCTACGACTACCCTACTTGCTGATCTCTCCAAAAGAGAATAAGAAAAGAAAGAAAAAAAAAAAGAAAAAGAGAAGGTGGTATAACTGCGGTTTTAGTATCTACACATGGTCACTCCCGATCAGCAGGCTGATAACTTACAATAGGTGAAGACCAGCGGGCTCAAAACTTATCTCCTCTTGCTCCTTGTCCTCGTCCATCATCAAACCACACTTATCACTTGTTGGAACAGAACCGGCCTTGACAATAAAAGCGTCACTGCCGTCACTTCCACTGCTACATGCGCCACTACTTAGTGCCTCCAATCCAAGGCGTTTTCTTGCCTTACTGAAGAAAACCTTACATTGATCTCTTGACTTTGTCCGTACTCGTCTAGAGATCAACAGGAAGTCCTTGCCATAAGTTGTGAACGCTTGAACAAAGAGAGATCTTTCATGATCTGTCCAATCAACAGGATCCACCTCGCAATAACTTTCATCAGAACAATTGCCTTCATCAGCATCTTGAGTTGCTTCTGGTGTCCGATGATGACGAGAAGATGAGCTAACTTTTTGCCACCTCGAATTTTGGTTGCCCTCCCAACGGTCAGCAGAAGTAGTGATACAGGAGCTCACTGCCTCAGATGACAAGGAACCAGAAATCCCAGCCAATGCATCCGCAGCCACTGTTTCTCTTCCATCTCCATCATCATAACCCCTAGATTTTTCTGAAGTGCCGCCAACTCCTTTCAGCTTGATCCTGAACTTCCGTGATTGTGACTTTGCAGCTACCAAGCTGGCATCTTCACAAGCCTCTCCAAGTAAACCAATGGAAGCAGAACTCATTTCTCTACTACAATTCTTTCTTGATGTCACCAAATAGGTGTTAGCAGGCAGGGACATCTCTAGCATATCGGTGATCGTCTTCTTCTTGGTTCTATCGAAGGATTCCGATTTATGATTCTTGTAGTAAAACTCAACACAGTCAGCAGTCGTCTTGTGATCAAGAAAAGAAGCAATCTTCTTGAAATCCTTACCAAACTCCGCCAGCTTATCAATAAAAACTTCTTTCTCCTCGGCAGTCCAAGCATTGATCAAGGCTCTCTCCTTCTCAACTGCACATGGATCCACAACTAATGTATTGTTGGATATGAACCTTGACACCTTATCATTCTTGTCCAAGATTAAAGATGGCATTTTCAAGTAATCCCTGTAGCGTTTCACCCGCACCCGCAAACATGAAAGCAGCTTGCTCGTGAAAGCGACTGTATTGGCGGAAGGGAACAAACTCGAACTCTCAGCTGGAAATGATTGACAAAAAAAAAAAAAAAAAAAAAAAAAAAAAACAAAACAAAACAAAGAATTAGACCAGATTTACATTGGAAATCATCAAGTTTAATTCGGCCACTGCTCTAAGTGAAGAGCTAATTGACAAGTATGCTTTGTCAACACAGGATCAACTTAGCTGACAATTGAAATAAAAAGAAAGGACGAATGGAGTGCCACATCAAAGTTACTATACTATAAATACTCAAAAGTCTCCCCCTAGAAAAGAAACGGTGTGGCAACAATGCCAATTGCCAACAGTCAAATTTAACAAGCACCTAAAGTTGAAAAGTCAAACAGATTCCAATGCATAACTTCATATAGAGAACAGGCGAGATATTCCATCTCAGTTATGCACCCATAAGCCATGACTCGGACTTCGAGTCCTAACTTGCATAATCAATGTTAGTAATTAGTATTATTAAGGCTGCCTACCATCCGTCTAGAAAGTCACAATTTACTTCTTCTTTATGAAATGGTTAGTCAAAGTCAGATTACTCATAATATTCTAACTTTATAAGGATCCTAAAAAATGGATAACAAGCATCCAGCATACTAAGTAGGAAAATAATGCAGTTATAACGCTGTTCTTATTCATGTGTAGAAAAGCGTAATCTAACCTAGCTTTTCTAAAGAATTCAGCCTTCTATTGAGATCTGGAATGATTATTATTGGGAATCTTTCTTAAAAGTAACCTGTACACACTTGTTTAATAATAGAGTCAACAAATAAACTAAAAGGGCGAAGCCAATCACGCCTACTCCTTCTGGCCACTTATAAACTCTCACAACTGTCGGTTTGATAGTCTGCATTCCCAAACAGCATGACCTTAAGGCACCAGTTAATCTCAGACCAAAACAATCAAAATTTCCAGCTGAGGCAAATAATCTTAGTAAAAACAAGGTTATCAATATATAGTCATAATTCGTTTGAGAGTTGACAAAAAATCATCAATGCCTCTGCATGCCCATTTATCAAACATGACCAGAGAAGAACCACCAAAATTTTCTCTAGGTAATTGATCTCAGCAAAATTCTCAGTATCTCTCAATAAAAAAATATGGTTCCTAATAACTAACTTTTAAAGTATTCCTTCCATGTTGTGAGAGAGTCAATCAAGAACTAACAGAACAATATAAATCAGAGAGCAAAACACAAGCTATGCAGAAAAAGGTAGATGTCCTAAAATCCATACACTCGTGATATTCACAGGAGTTCGTACCTGGAGAAGCAAGGCAAGGACTAATGGAAGATTGACGCTTATGACTTTCACCTCGGATCCGTAAGCATTTGTCAAACTTCTTCTGGGACTTAATACGGTCTTTCTCTGCAGAAAGCAAGCGTAATTTTTCCTTCCAAGAATGCTGAAAAACTCTATATTTGAGGTAAAGGACTTTCTCCTTGAACTTTAGCGATCTCTTCCTCAGAAAAAGCTTATTGTATACCAATAACTTATATTTACCAAACAACATTGAATATAACTCAACATCCTTGTGACCATAATCACAAGGCAACTTCAGTAACAATTCACAAGCCTTTGACGCAGTCACTTTATTTGTTGCCAAAATTCCGCGACACCAATCATCCTCCTCAATAGTTGGGCACTCATTGCCAGCACTCAAGGGCCCTGCTAGCATCTCAATGTCAGACAAGGAGTCAAAAGGACGACAATCAGGTTCTGGTAATTTAACATCAATGGTGTCCACATCGAAAATATGATTCTGCTCAGCAAACGGTTCCGAATTCATAAAGCATGGAGGTTCAACAAACTTGGATGTAATAGTGCCAGAGCAGTGCAACTCTTCATCTTTGGGATCGGCATGAGCAAGTATCGTAGCATTAGCACAGGGAGCTCTCATATCCACAATGTGTTCTCCTGATGAAATAACTTCCTCGGTAGGAGGCCCAGGCAACCCATTTGATTGTTTCTGTAATTGTTTCCCACAATCCATCAACCAGGCACAGAATGGCGCAGGACTGAGGCTTTCTTCTTCAGGTTTTGACCTCAATGACTTGAGTTCATTCTCTAGCTCATCAATCTCAAACTCAGTAGATTCCACCGCATTGGTTATGTCCCTTTTCCAGAGCATTAATATATCCTGTGCTGAACTTCTTCCAAAACCTGAATCCATAGGATTTTGACCTTCACCATGCAGCAGTCCTGCAAGCATAGCGCTGAAATTTGTAATGGGGCCAGGTCCAAATTCTTCAAGGAGGAAAGAAGAAACATTATTCTCAATTTCAGGGAGAGTAACAGGTGATGCATCCATATTAATAGCATCATTCTCAATATCGATCACCTTAATCAACGTTTTATCTACTAGCCCTGAGACAAAAAAGAAAAAAAGGGTCAAACAAAATGTAAATTGTAGAAATTAGTTCAGAACTTAGAAAAAAACCATAGATAGCGAGACCTGGATTTAAGCTTATAAAAGTGACTAGAGAGCTAAGTCAAAGCAATGATCAGCTATTCAGCTTACATGTAAGGCACCTCAATTTAGCCTTATCAAAGTGACAACACTAAAGTAAAGTAGTAATCAAGTCAGTTAGTAGCGAGCTTGATGATAAGGATAAACATTCAACCAGCTACCTAAACTATACAACATAGTTTTTCGAACATAGCAAATATTCTCAGCATTTCAACATGTGTTCCTGGGAGAAGAAAGTGGCTGCATCATTCTCATAATAGTAAAACTTATCAAGTGAAACTTTTGGGGGAAATGAAAATTGCTGAATCCACCCAAAAAAAAAAAATGCTGGACAGAAAATCACACGATTAATTCATTAGAATGAATGGGAGTTAGCACTCGATTTCATTTAGACCATCTGATGGATACAATTCAAGTGTTTAACTGATACCAGAGCATATTACTCATAGCTATACCTTCTATCCGTACTGTCACAAAAAAGATGAATGATGAATTTACTTCCATATATCCTGAGCTATAATGCTTATAAAGGAAAAGCTGGTGCTTTACGCGGAATCACAACAACTTCATCCATCCTTCAGGAGTCTACCACCAATAAACATATTCTTTGTAATATGCACTGTTCAGAATATGGTTTGAACTTTAAAAAGGATATACTCAATTCCATGAGACAAACTTGCTAAAAGGTGTTCATGGAAAGAGAAAGGCCATGCTGATAAATTTAACCAAAAACCATAGTGATGATAAAACCATTGTCATCGATTTACCAGAAAGCTCGAAGTGAGCAAGGTTCTTCAACAGAACATGAGTGGGCGATCAAATCTTCCTTCATAATTGTGCTTGAAGCAAATACTCTGATCTCAGAAAACCTATTATCCCAACAGAAGGAATCAGGAAGATTCATGCTTATTCCACAACTGCCCAAAGGAACATTTTCAAATTCATATTAACAGTACGAGATGGTTTGGTTTCTCCAGGTTGGGGCCTTTATATGTGTTCTATAATTGTGCCCCAAATAGACCTATCAAATGCTCCAGTCAACCAGCTGAGGGTAAAATGTACACGAGATTTTGAAGTTAGAACTTGATGCTAAAATTTTTTCATAACATACATAATTGCAGTTAGAATGCTGGAACGCACAACTCCCACAGAGATACATAATATTTCATCCATCTATTATTGCATTATCCTGCTATTGACACATGGCAAAAAAGAAATCGGAAAACAATATTTATGTCAACTACCTCCAAGAAACTAGTTATGTACTTTCCCAGACTATGGACAAATTCACACTAACACATAATCAGAACCACGGTTTACATAATCGACCGAATCGGTCGATTAATCGTCGAATCGAATTGGTATCGGTTTTGTCCTCTACCGATTCCAATTCACACCAATTTAAAGAAAAATGAAGGATATTTTAAGGATCATCGTCATTCCTCATTTTTTTTTTTTGATTTAGAAATCATTAATAAATGTATGTAATTAATGATGTTGAATATTGTATATGTGTATTTTGAAGTTTGAAGTGCTTAAAGATATGAAATTGATAAAAATAGATTTGAATCGAATCGGTCCGATCCGACCAATTAATCATCCGATTCGGCCAATTCAAATCGTATTGGGGTTTTGCCAATTCCGATTCCGATTACGATTATATACACCATGGTCAGAACACAAATCAGATAACAGTTTATGAGCACAGAAGAACCGATCAAGGAGAAAAGATGCTGGATTTTAACAAGTACAGTAACTGTAACTCATAGCTCTATAAAAAAAAGGAAAGAACGAAAAAGAGCAAAAAAGGAAAAAGGCAAAGATTGATGGCAATCACAGCATGCCCATATCCAGAATAAATCTGTTCTTCAACAAGAATAAGAACTTTTTGAACAAATAGCACAAATAAAGATGAGCTATTACCTGGTGATGCACTGCAAGCAAGTGATGAGATAGTCATAGGGAATGAACCATCAGCTAAACCCACATGAGGAGGACTCTTCTCGGCTACATTTGAAGTGGCAGGCTGAGATAATTCCATCATAGGAGCACATGGTGTTTCTGCAATCATATCAAGATGACAATCTGGTCCTTCAACTATCTTCTTTTCATACTTGGCCAGTCCCTCACCCCAACCCAGACGTGGTTTTTTCTTCAATCTCATTTCGTCTGGATCATCAGCAAAGGCAGATGGATCTACCAGTAATGATTCAACTGGAGCAGCATTATGTTGTGGCAAATCATTCCTCATGTCACTACAATCACTGTGTACGCTCCTTGAACTGATGATGTCGCTAACAGGGCCTCTACAAGTCAAGCTACCAGTTATGGACCACTTCAGTGGCTTCCAATTAGTGCCTGATGAGGTTTCCTTGTCCACTTCCTGGCTCATGCCAGACTCATTTCTCTCACTTTCCTTCTTAACCTGGTGATTATCATGTTGCTTATCATGTCGCTCATCCACAGCGCCAAAGGAATCCGAACGATGAGAGTCATGCATTAACACACCATCAAGGGATTTAAGGTTATTGACATCATGCTGCTTGTCTGAGGCACTAACCCATGTGTCACGCAGCTCACGCTGCTGGTGGTTCTTTTCCATAGGAGAATTGCTCCTCTCCTTTTGGCTATAACAACCAACAGACCTGCTGTCATAAACCGCCTGCTGGCTTCCTGAGGATTTCTCCCATGCACCATGCTTCGGGCGGCTCTTCTCCCACCTTTTCTCACGGCTCTTCTCCTGGGGAGGATTTTTCCATTCTTTTTGGATACTAAATCCTCTATTTCCCTTATAGCTTTGAGCATATCTATCATCCCTACGTGGTCCAAAAGGTCTCATTCCATCATCCTCCAAAAACCTGTTACCATAGCGAGGAGCTGGGTAAGCGTAATGAGTTTGCTCAGGATACACATGCCAACCACCCTGCTTTCCATAGCCTTCAATTTAGTAAGAGACAAATATAAGAATCCAACACCACGACAAGAAAAATCTATAAAAGAAGAAAAACCAAATAAAAAAACCAATACCAACAGAAGAAGAATGTATAAAAGACAAAACAAATAAGAATGGGAGAATGCATCATCTAAAACACCCGGACCTTACACAGCAGGGTCGGGACCCAAAATACCACATCTCAGAGTCTCTGTATTTTGATACTAGAACCAGTGCACCAAATCACAAATCATCTATAAAGTCATGGCACTAGTTGTATACTTGAATCCAACATCCCATACCCTAATTACATCTGTTCACTATATTCGGGACAAAGACAGAAGAATTATAAGATTGTGCGTAAAGAAAGTATCTTGCCCCTAAAGACAAATATCGAAAACCACAACAGTTAAAGAACCCAGAAGTGATAATCACAATAGCAGTTCACAACAATGACTTCCAAGGTTATTTCATGAAAAACCCGACCGGGTAGCAATCAATTTTAAAAAATCCTAACATCATCAGTTGTCCAACATCATTACCCTAGAATCCAATTGAACCTTGAAAACTCTCAAACCTCTCTACAACCCTAAACTGCAAACATTCAGGAATTCTAAGTATTCCTTCCCAACTCTTATTATCACAACTCCCTGGGACCAAGAAGAACAAAACACCACCAAAATCAACCCTTTCAAAACCCCACCATCATAAATCACCAAAATTCCATAAAACTCTTCACTTCCAATCAAAGAACCAAAAAAAAAAAAAAAAACAAAAAACAAAAAACAAAAACAAAATCACAAGAATCTGAAACACTAACCAGGAAGAAGATGATGATTCCGTCCGAACTCCGGTCCATAGTCCCACCTCTCCAACCCCACACCGCGCCCCGCCCCGACCCAACCCCGCTCTCTCCATCTTGCATCACACACCACCACCGGTGGCGGCGCCACCAGCACCGGCGGCACCGCTAAATGACCATACCCCGGAACCCTCTCGTATCCATGATGCCGTCTCTCTCGGAACACCTCCCTCCTATGATCTCCTCCTCCATTCCAATACATGTACTCATTCGACCGCATCGACTACTCCCCCAATATCGCATCGGCGAAATCAACAAAGCCCTAATGGGAGAGATTTGGAGAGGGCGTTGCGAGAGAAGAAGATGAAGAAAAAAAGTTGGGATTTGGAGAGAGGGGAAGGTTGAGGTGAGAGAGAAGGGATGGGTTTTTGACGGCGTTGTTTGATCCTAGCTAGGTTTCCACGTCCGCCGAAACTATGGGGGGTTTTGAAGGAGTATCCAAAATCATCGTAACAGCAGCATATGTTCATATCTTTTTCTTTTTAAATCTTGGAGTTTAGGGGAGTAATATGTTGTTGTCCAAAAAAACAAAAAAAATTATTCACGAGTTTTAACCATTATTGACATATCTAAATATAAATTTTTTGAATAAAAATTAACGATCAAAATTAAAATTTAGTGTGAAGATATACATTGAGGTTAATAATTAAGAAATTCACTATCATCATTGTCCAAATCTCAAATTCCATATTTCTTCACTTGTTAATCCTGATCGTTGAGTTTTTTTATAGACACATCTAAAGTTAGGTATATCTTGACATATTTTTATGTCTTCCTTATTGATGAAGTAAACTCTA
Source organism: Drosera spatulata (assembly GCA_035668315.1). Taxonomy (NCBI): domain Eukaryota; kingdom Viridiplantae; phylum Streptophyta; class Magnoliopsida; order Caryophyllales; family Droseraceae; genus Drosera; species Drosera spatulata. The sequence goes on along the minus strand of JAOVYX010015907.1, from coordinate 11,072 downwards.
ATGTTTTTCTTAAATACTGTGATATTTTATATAAACTAATTTAAGAATTTATGTGCATTCCAAATATATTAATCGAGTGTTCAATTTTGATTATTAGATTGAAATAAATTATAAAAATAATAAATCTAATATAAACATCAAAAAATAAATACGATGGAGTTTTATATAAAAAATAAATATACACTAATTGAGTATTCGTCTAAAAAATATATAGGAACAACAAAAATTATAAGTATATACATGATACACATTGTCTTAAGCACATCAAAATAGATATTAGAGTTCATCCACTCACATTCTAATTAAGTTTAAAATATAGAAGTGAAAGTAGAGGTCGATCCCATCGAAATGGTTGGTGCAAATTATTTATTGTCGTTTTAATGATCACTATGACTAATTGTTATTGATTTTATGAAAATTAGAGCTATGGGGGGGTTTTGTAATGTAAATTGCTGATTTATTAAACTAACTAAATAATTAATTAAATAACTACCTAAGAATGCAATGGAAATTTTTTTAGGGTTGTAAATTATTGAAAACAAGCATAGAAAACTTTTATTACTCCGTCTTAACTTAGGGATTAATCATTGATTGATGATAGCTTAGCTTTGTTAATGATTGATTTGATTAAGGGTCTCTTATATTACGTTCTATAGAATGTTGATTACTAAAAGAGAATGTATAATTAACATAATCATTTAATCTAACATACCAAAGAAAATGTATATGTTAAACTAAATAATTGAATAAAAGGAACATACTAAACTTGAATCAATAATAAAAGACGTTTATATATTCATTCACATTCTAAATAGGTTCTAATCATATTATGACCAAAAGAGCATGCATCTAGACAAGCCATAAGACATCCACTCGGTCTGAAACCGACAACATGACCCAATGGTCAGATCACCTCGTGATCAAGCGAACTTAATCGCCCAATGGTCTTTGATCGATACATATATCGATTCCAATGTCAAGCCATAAGATCAAAATAAGCATGAGATTAGGTACATATTTTACTTGTCAAGTGGAAGATCAAAACACAAATCATCAAGTCACATGATTTCATCTCTTGCAGTCATAATCAAATAACTCAGACCTAATAAACAATTTAACAATCAAAGTCTACTCACTAGACCATCATGATTGTTATAGCACCTCAAATGGATACAAAACCGCATGCTAACATGCATTTTCTAATTCGAGTATTAACATGTGTCAGAGCATCTTTTAACCATACAAGGGCTGATGATATAGAAGCCTCTATACTTGACTGTAATCATGAGATACATCTCTAGTATCTCAATAGTCATCAATTTAGCTTCCTATGATTGCGAGCATCCTTACAATATGCTCCAGCCATGACAGCTATATTATGCCTTGTATATCCTAAGATGTGAATCCGACTAACAATCATCCAAAAACTCTTCATTATCCTTATTGGCTATCCAATATAGTCATGAAGATGATGATTGTATTCATATAGCATTTATAACTCTTATACGTCAAATTGGCACAACTTCTATGTATATGATAGTAAGACTAACACATTCAAAAACTCATTATAATAATCTTGACATCAACTAGATCAAACTACTTGTTCCAAGATTTTTTACACGAGTTCTAAAATCCTCAATCCACGAGCCCCCTCTTGAGTCTTTCTATGAATGGAAATTAACATGATATGTCGTCTCAGCACAAATAAGGAGAAAAATCTCCTTCATCCATCCCAATTTCAAGAGGAAAATCTTTAATCCCATTTATTTATCGGATTGTTTCATTACTTCAAAACAGATTCCAAGCTATATTTTTTTACGGTTGTTTCACGCAAACCCAATGAAGTGCTTAATCTTATCCTTGAGGTGTATTTATCTATTGCTTGAAGCAATTTTTGAATACATTTGATGAGGGAACAACTAACATCTTAAAGAGAGTATAAAATCATTCTATGATTCTAAGCCTATTCATAGTCTTTAATTTCTATCTTCTATTTTACTTTCATTGGAATATTTGTTTCATGTTACAAATGATAATTTTGTGAAGTATTTTCTCGATTTTTGTCTTCATAGAAACCATTTACCTAAAAATTTTAAGCCGTTAATTCGTCAACGAAGACAAATCTAAGTTCTTGAAGTGATGAAACAAGATTGCAATGATAGAAGGATCATGATTAAAGATGGATGATGAGAATTGACAAGGAATCATTAATCGGTTTGAATTTATTGTTTGTTAAAATATGATGTAAAGGAAAATAATTGTTAGAACTTATTGTTTGTTAATAATGATACAATATGATTTTGAGATAGTCATAATGGACTATCTATTTTGTATACAATGACAACAAAATGATGTGAATGTTATAAAACGAAAAAATGGAATGAGACCACTAAATGGAACGAAACACCCCACTACCTTCTTTTCCTTCTCTGCTTCCTCTTCTCTTCTTTTATTATAGCAAATGCAGCGTGTTCAACACAGAGAAGATGGCTCGATTTTATAGCCCAAGGGAGGAAGAAAGTCTCCCGACATGAACAGTAACGGGTCCATATGAACAGTATTAAATAGTACATGAACAGTGTCAAACAATGCCAGCAAGTCCCACGTGTGATAACAGATGGTAAGAAAAATGCACAGAAAAATTAAGGTATAGATAACATTCACACATATTTCACAACACTCCCCTTTGAATGTATCTAATACTTGAAGTGAGACTGCCTTGTTAAAACCTTGTCTGAAAAAACCCAATGGGATAAAATTCAGGTCGAAGAAGAAAGAGACGGTCACCCCCTCAAGTCAAAACCCTTTAATTTTGTTAAAGGAGAACCTTAAGTCTGCACATTCTAATCTTGTCTTAAAGCTTCACAAAAGTTATACTTGACAATGATTTTGTAAACAGGTGAGCCAAGTTGTCATTTGAGCGTATTCGATTCACATCTATGTATCCATCTTTTGAAGATCATGAGTGTAGAAGAACTTTGGTGAGATGTGCTTCGTTCTGTCACCCTTGATGTATCCTCCTCTGAGCTGTGCGATACAGACAGCGTTGTTTTCATAAAGTATAGTGAGAGTTCCTCGATAGACAATAACCCACATGACTCTTGGATATGTTGAATAATTGATCTCAAAGATACACATTCTCGGCTTACTTCATGGATTGCTATAAGCTCTGAATGATTCAAAGAAGTTACTATGAGAGCCTGCTTTACTGATTGCCAGGATATAGCACTATCACCATAAGTAAATACATATCCCATATGCGACTTTACTTTGTGAGGTTCAAATAGGTTTCCGACATCAACATATCCAAAACGTCGTTGCACTCAAGAGCCTGAGTGGCAGTTAAGAGGCATGAAAAGCCATGATTGTCATGTGTTCATGCATCAACATATCCCTAATGTTTGGAAAGCGTTGATGGAGCTGAGCTAATTTTTCAGGGACTTGTGTGCAAATTGTATTACTCGCAGGGACATGGACCGGTTAGAGAGGTTGATTCCAGAGATAATTTGCAAATTAGCGAGGCTGTTTCCTCCTAGTTTTTTCAAATCCATGGAATATCTCCTAATCTATTTGCCGTCCGAGGCGAAGATAGCCGGTGGATGTATGTCTTTGAAAGGTAGCGATTTACATTCAGTGGCTTTCCATGGATCTTGTTACGCATATGTGAAATTGATCCACTATGTGTTTGTAGGTTTTTGTTTCATCTAAATCAAAAGATTGGGAACAAAGCACATGCGAAAGGTTCTATATATGAAGCTTATCTTTTGGAGGAAGCTTGAAGTTCTATTTTCTCGAGAGCGTGGACTCAAAGGCTAATGATCTTCCTCGGTGTTCTAGAAGAGATGGAGATGATGAGGAAGCACCTGATCTTCCAAATGTATTCGCAAAAATGGAGGATATGCCCCAATTGAGAAGAAGAAGAAGAAAAATATCAGAGGACAGATGAAGCTCACACTTGAACAACGAGATGCCGAGGCAGCTCATAGATATATTTTGAACAACTGCGAGCTTATTATGCTGTTTGTGAGGTATTTGATCCAAGTACTAATCAAATGTGAATATGTAATGGTAAGAAATACACATCAAGAAGCTTAACTTTATTGATATATGTCCCGTATATGATAGGTTATTTGAGTAGGACTTAGTCTGAAATAGTTCAGTGAAAACAGCCGAAGAAGCATGGACTTGGGGTCGTCATATTTGGCCGGTTTGGCTGAAAAACCATGTAATGTGGCTTCAAGGCAATGAGATCATCAAAGCAATAGCTTCTGGACCTCCGATTTATGTGAACAAGTTCAAATAATATGTGTTGAATGATTTTTTTTTTTCCGATACATACGAATGTGGAAAAGGAAAAGCAACGGCCAACTGGGGAGTGTGCGTGAAAGGGGATAGCGATCTGGAGTACTACGGGATCCTCATTGATATTGTTAAACTTCAATACATAGCCCCAGGATTTAGAAGTCTGGAGACAGTTCTATTCAAATGTGAGTGGTTCGATTCTGTCTCGGGATTGAATGTTCAACCTAGCTATGGGATTGTGGACATTGATCGCACATCAAGATATAGAGGTTTTTATGATCCTTTTGTCTTCGCCACACAAGCTATCCAGGTCTACTACGCTCCTTATCCAGGGTGTGCACCACGATAATCCAAGTGGTGGGCAGTCTTCAAAATGAAATAAGGATCAACAATTGATGCACCAGAAGCCATAGAAGATGCATATCAAGAAGACTTGACGAAGAATCCACCCATTCTTGAAGCTTTGAGGCAAGAAGATTATGATGATTATGAGATAGAAGAAGAAGAGGAAGAAGAAGAAGAAGACGAGACTGAAACAGAAGATAAGGATGAAGAAGCAGAAGAGGAGGCTACAGATGAAGAGGATGGGGAGGATGATCAGAATGATAACGATGGGGAGGATGACGAAGAGGACTAAAGATTTTCCTAATGCAAAAGTGTTTTTCAAAATATAAAAATGACATAAGTTTAACACTTGCAAAGCTTATTTCATAGCAAATTAACACGAGGTAAAACATTTCGTATTATTTCAGATATCTTCTTCTTCTGGATCTATAGGGAGGCGTGGAGCCTCACGTGGAGGCTCAGGATCTCGTGCAGCGTCAATCTCTCATGGAGGAAGGAGCCAGGATCGATGTTCCGATCCTGGCAATGAGATCACTTCATGGGCAGCGACCCAGCTCTAAGTTTGGCATCATGGCGCCAGTCCCAGGATTTGATGCCTCGATTCGAGAGCCAACGGAGGCATCTCAGCCATCTCCATGGGTATGTATCGCCGAACAGTCATCTAGAGCTAGTAGTAGACGTTCTCGTGCATCTCACGGGACAAATCCTGATCCTAGCAGTCCCCTGCATCCTGACACACATTGGTATAAATTTTTTCATGTTTCGATCTTCATTACTTTCTTTCATCTTTAATTTTTCCTATGTTTCCTAATATCATTGAATTTATCAAATAATTTGTAGGTTTCATCATAGTGATGTAGTCAGAGGGGCAGTAGCTTCATTCCAGGCTTTCTATGAGGAGCCATGGATGAATTTTGAAGAGGTCCCCACGGTTATTCGGGATCGTATGTTTGGATATTTTCGGGTATGTGTTTAAGTTTAATTTTTCATTTGTTTATGTTCATTTTTTTAGTCCTTCTAATATATATAGTTCATAAGCTATTTTCTTTTTATTGCAGACTTTGTTTTATTGAGATTCCTCCTTGGACTCCTAAGTATGTGCAGCTTGGGAGGCCAAGTTGGATGCACGTATACGGGACTCCGTGTACAGGGCACGACTGGTTCTTCAGGATTGCGACGACATTGAAGCATGTCCAGTCCCTTAGATCAGTGCCGATGTTGGTCTACGCCTCATGGAGCGATACAGCATGTCCTCTGAGATCCTGGAGAGATCGAGAATTAACTCAAGGAACCGATCTCAGGGACATACTACACATTCCCAGGGTTATGTGTCCACCCTTGCCGTTGCAGAGAGAATGATAAGTATTTATATTTAAGTTAAATTATTTGACATCGTCTATTTCACAAAATATTGTCATATTTATTATTTGAAATATTTTTCAGGAGGTTGGTTTGAAGAGAAAGACGATGGAGTTTGAGATCTTCGTGGAGATCCATAAGAAGCCGAGTACTCCGAGCATTGTGGAGGCAATACTAGCGGGAAAGTCACTAGCTGGCATTCCCATGGCCGACGAGACGACTATCCGTTTTCGGGTAAGATTTTTAAAGCGATTTATTTCACTACTTGTTACCTTTTAATTACGTTCATTTTTTTTTTTTTTTTTTGCTAACTCGTTATTATGAAACTCCCGGGATTCATTTTTGGAGCGCTTCGCTCAACATCCAGAGTCGTAGGCCGTTTCGTTTATGGATCCGGAGGCCTCTCAGTAGCAGCTTGCGGCAGCCGCTTCCCAGACATATATCGAGGTCGCAAAACCACAGAAGGGAATTGTCTACGGTATTGGGTCGACTGTCAGTCAGTTCTACCCGAAGAGCCAGATTTCTGCTATCTCCAGGCCACAGTCACAGTCTGCTCGTGGCTCTGGAGTATTTTTGAAGGAGCATCAGTCGTTACACTAGCAGGTTCTCACCCAGAATCAAATAATAGAGCAGATGCAGGCTCAGATTGTCTTCCTGATGAGACAGATGGGCACGGACCCCAATTTCACTTGTGAGGCAGCGGTTGGCGCTGATATGCCTAGAGTCCTTCCAGGTCCAGACGATGATTCCAGCCCTCTAGAGCAGCGACATCCCGACCGGCCATTGACATATATAGCGTTGTACTAATTATATGTTTATCTTTATTATCTATTTTATATGATTTTGGAATGTATTTTTTACAGATTTTATTCCAAATTATATCGTTAAACAGGTATTTTAGTGAGTTTTTCCAGTTTTAAATTTTTTTTTCAAAAAATTAATATTCTACGATAGATTCCATCGTATAATATAATTAAATTCAAAATACATTATACTTATGTTTGCGATGGATTCCGTCGCAAAGTTCATGAACTTCTGCGACGGCATCCGTCGCATAAAATGAATTATTTTCATTTATATAAATGTTATTAAGAAATTACTTAAATGACTATTTACGACGGAATCCATCGTAGAATAAATTAATATTAAAAAACAATATATTGCGATGAAAAAAGTCAATATGTCGCAAACAATTTTGAATTTGCGATGGATTTGTCGCAAAATAATGGTTTTGCGATGCCATTTGTTGCAACGGCATAATCCGTCGCACATTCCGTCGCAATTCACCTCTGCGACAGAATTTTTTCTTGTTGTGATGGAAGAATTCCGTCGCAAAATGATGCAGTTTTTTGTAGTGGTCCTTATTGGGTCACTTGCATCACCTATAATGAGCTCAACCGGATGATCTTCTAACCAGTGTAACCTTTTTCTTTCATCATCAGCATCTACTGGCAATATTTTTTTGGACTCTACTACAGGTGACTCTTCTGTAGCCTATTGAGGCCGAACTACAGGTAAGTCTTTTGTGTCTTCCTTTGTTGTGAGCTATTCTTCTTCATCCTGTTTGTCATTCTCATCAACATAAACCATTGCATTTCCCTCATTATTTTCCTATGTGTCTGCATGGTCAGACTCATCAAAAGATACACGAATGATTTTCTCGATTACATCTGTTCTTAGATTTAATACTCTAAAAGCCTTACTGACAGAAGAGTATCCTAGAAAGCTCTCATCATCTATTTTTGACCCAAATTTTTCATTGGTGACTTTCTCATTGATATGAATGAAACATCTATATCCAAAAACATAGAATTAACTTATAGATGGGGTCTTTCCCTTATACAGCTCATATGGAGTCTTGTTGTACAATTTATGTACAAGACATCCATTTAGAACATAACATGTTGCATTTACTGCCTCGGCCCAATAACATTTAGCTAATTTTGAGTCATGTAGTATTGTCCTAACAGCTTCTATTAGGGTTCTATTTTTTCTTTCTGCAATCCCATTTTGTTTAGGGGTTCTAGACGCAGAAAAGTTGTGCCTAATGCCATGGTCATTGCAATATTGATCAAAACCAAATTCACCAAATTCAGTTCCATGATCACATCGTATTACAACAACCTCTAGACCCTTTTCAGTTGAATTTAATTTGCCTAAGGTGTCTAGTTAGCACATCACAAGCTTCACTTTTCTTATGCAAAAAGAATACCCATGTGTACCTAGAAAAATCATCTATAATGACTAGTGTATATTTCTTTCTACTAAGGCTTTCAACTTATACTAGACCAAACAGGTCATATGCAGTAGTGCGAGCACCCTTATTGTTTGATCAGCATTGATGCTTTTGAACCTTGTCTTAGTTTTCTTTCCATGTTGACAAGAAGCACACAACTTATCCTTGCAAAACATTTCCTTGGGTAATCCTCTTACTAAATCCTGTGAGGCAAGTTTAGATAGGTTTTTAAAGTTTAAATGTGCCAGTCTCCTATGCCAAAGCCATGGTACCTTTTTTGTTTCATTTGTGTAGATACAAGTGGTGCTATCGAGTGAAGAGTTCATGAAGTCTACAACATAAACATTGCCACAACTTCTCCCAATAAGCTTAATCTCATTCGAATTGAGATCCCTCACTTCACACAGGCCTTTTGTGAAGTTTACATCATAACCTTTTTCACATAATTGACTTATAAATAATAAGTTATGATTTAGTCCTTCAATATAAGCCACATGTTTAAAGACTAGTGAACCTGTACTAAGAGTTCGATAGCCTTTGGTCTTTCATGCCTTACTGACACCAAAGATTACTTGGGGACCATCTTCTTCTATAAAATCTGACAGTAAGGCCTTACATCAAGTCATATGCCTTGAGCATCCACTACCATGTTAGGTTATGCTGCTCCTGTAAGATATTACTGTATGATCATTGGTCCCTAAGTTTTGGGTCTACTTAGTTGGACTTAGGTACCCACACCCAAGCTGAATTCTTGGGTAGGGTGGTACAATGATAGGTCTTATGACCTTCCTTACCACACTTGTGACACACAATCTTTAGTCTTGTGTGCTATGGCTTGAACTCTTCTGCTTCTAGTAGTGTCGAAGGGTTCACTTTGCCGCATTGGTGGTGTAACAGAGTACTATCTCTCCCATGGTACAGTAGAGTATGGAATGAGAGATTGCCACAAATTAGGATGTGGCAATGATTGATTCCATGCTCCTATAGGAGGATAGTATACACGAATAAAAGTGTAGGGATTTGTGGAAAGTTGAAATTCCTTTCTTCTACTTGTTCTAACCTTTGTAGTACTCTTCTGCTGTGGTTAGGTAGCAAAGTTGAAACTCTTCTGCTGTCCTCTTGCAGAAGGGTACCTGGAGTGGTTAGTACAAGAAGACTGCTTTATCTCCTTGACTTTAGATGGAATGGATTTGATAGGTTAGGACTCGTTGGGAATCTCAACCTTACTGCTAGAGCCCAGATCAGCTCTAGAATTCTTGACTTGAACGAAGTGTATTTCTTTCATATCACTTGTTCTTCCATTCCACTTGTCAAACTGAAGTTTTATATCTTTGTTTTCTTTCTTGAGGTTAATAACCTCAGCTTCAGTGACTTCCAGAAGTCTAGAGATTCACTTGTAGTCCTCTTGCACTTTATGAGAATGGAGTCCGAGCTTGTCAACATCAGCAACCCTTTCATTGGCTACTACAAGCTCTTCATTTAGTTTGTTTCTCTCCTCAATGAGGACCTTGAAATTTTTATTTAGGTTATAGGTCTTCTCAGTGAGTTCGAGAATGATCTCTCTTATCTCCTCCTTAGACATATTGCCAATGTCAAGGTCATATACCTCATCACTGTTGTGAGCTATTAGGCAAATGAGTGACTTTGGTGCTCTGGAGAGGGTTTCTGAAGTGGCGTCTTCCTCATCTGTGTCAGCATCACTCCATGTCTTTGCTTCGAGACCCTTTCCCTTTCTGAAAGGCTTTCTTTGTGATTGTTGCTCAGAATTCTTCTTTGTGGCAGGGTTGGACGAAGGTTTCTTGCATTGAGCAGCAAAGTGCCCAACCTTACCACACTTATAGCAGGTGAGCTAAGAGTCCTTTGGTGAGGGAATGTCTTTGCTAAGTCTGTCCTTTTTTTAAAAAATATTTTATGAATCTTTTGCTCACCATCATGGCCAACTCTTCACTGGACGCTTCTGATTGAGAGTCAGAAGACTCTTCTGAAGTAGCCCTTTCTATTGCTGCATGCTTGGAGCTCCTTATGTGAGCTTTGAGGGAGATGTGCTTTTTGTTTTGGTCCATAACTTGAGCCTTCCTTTGCTCAATCTCCAGGCTATAAGTAAGTAAGACACCAAAAAGTTTAGAGGGTGTGGTTTGGTATATTTTTTTGGATTCTCTTAGTTTAGTAACCTTGGTGTCCCACTCAGGAGTAAGACACCTTAGAAACCTTAAGTTGACCTTCTCGGGAGTAATGTTCCCTCCTAGATCTCTCAGAGTATTGACAAGAATGTTAAATCTGTCAGTGTATCTATATTAATCACCTTTATAAGCTCATATTGCTGAATATGGAGATTCAGCTTGTTCTCTCTAATCTCATCTGTGCCATCATTTCTCAGGATTAAGCCTAATTTAAGCATATCACTACCAAGGGATTTCACAATAATCCCTAAGACTCGTCCATCTACTTGTAAATGTCCTTTGTCCTCCTCAGAGAAATATTTTTCTTCTTTGGGAATTAATTTTCCTTTATCATTTGGATGCAAAGAAGGACCCATGAGAAGAATCCTTCCTCAAGGATAATTTTTCTCATACTTTCATCGGCCTGGTCAAAATGAACCATCATTCTAGGCTTCCATTGATTTAACTTATGATCTTTGAAGAGAGGGGGATGAGCATCGTAGGGAATTAAAACTTTACTGGCACGTCGCATTCTGAAAATGTGGATTAGTAACTTCCTTGCAAGCTAAATACAGTAGAGTTCCTTTCTAAAAACTACTAAGCCTAGAAAGGTTCGCTCTAATACCAATTGAAAGTCCTAATTTGCTTACATTAAAGACTAGAAGGGGGGG
>JAOVYX010015906.1:0-26276 GCA_035668315.1 Drosera spatulata | reverse complement strand
CCTGAGCGTCACCCCTTCTGTTCTCTGCTTGGAATAACCCTAGGAGGAGTATTTATAGGCGAGGGCTTGCAACCAGATCAATCCGACGGCTGAAACTCATCATTTTGCATCAGGAAATTCGTCGCGCCCGCGACAGATCAAAATCTGGAATTTCTGGAAAAATATTCGTCACGCTTGCGACTGTGGGCATGGCGCCCGCGACAGCTGGTCGTGCCCGCGACACAGTGTACAGCTAACCTAAAATCCAAAAGTAAAAATACTAAATGACGTCCAAAAATTCTAAAAACTTGCACATGATATCTAAACATACTAATCTAGCTAAACGTGATGAAACATTATCATAAAAACTCTCGAAGAACGTGCAATGATGATGAAACGTGAAATACGGCTTTGTGAGTTCATGGTTTATCATTTTCTTCATCCTTCTTCATTTTTGCTCCAAATTCCAAGCCAATCTGTCGAAAACATGAAAGCACAGTAGTACCAACATTCCAAGACAAAAGGATACTAAAAATGTAATTTAGACAATACGAAAGGAATAAAACAAACGTTTAGACTAAATAAATGATGTGTGTTTTCATACACATCATATACACAGTTTCGTCCCGTTTGTATCCTAACTCAAGGACAACATACCACTTAGTTGAACCTACCTAAGGTTACCATTTATACCTTATTTCTACAAACCCATATTTCTACCTCGAACTAGCTACTCTTCCCAAAATGGGATCGATTCCATTTATAGACTTAATAAATCAAAATACAATACTCGATCTAGAAGCACACAAAGTTTAGAATACACCTCATGATATCATTGGAAATAAGAATTCAAAAACCTTTTCAAACCTAATTAGTTCATTGAAATCAAAATATGCACTGGTAAGCTTTGATCTCAAAAATCGCCTTGGCTACCCATCAGTTTGTGTGTGCTTGGGGTTTCAAAAACAATGGAGTTACCAATAATAGTCACTGCAGTGGGTAAAAGGTCGTGTAGATTTCGGTCCAAAAATTAGTTTAAGGATATGTGTTAGTGGGTGTTAATTGTTTGCATAATCTCCACAAAAATAGAAACAAATAATTGGCCACTCTCTACTCAATAAAGACCACGACTTATGAGTCAAAATTAGTAGTAAAACATTTTAAAATCATTGACTCATCAAGAAATAAGCAAAACACATCTTCAGAATTTGAACCCATACATGACTCAATCAAGACAGCTCCTGAAAACTCGTAGTGTTCATGGGACTGGTCTCATTATCAAAAACAAAACACTCACAATATTTCAAAAACCTTCTGACTTTGGTGCTCTTAAATACTTAAGAAACACTAGATTGTCATACGTTTATATTTGGACTATTCATTTGAATTACATCAAAACTCATTGTGGCTTCAAATGCTTCTACATACTTGAAATGTTCCAAACAGCTCACTTGGATCCTGATTCTTCGATCTCCTCCATCCAGAGACTCTGAATCATCCTTGTGAAATGCCCAATATATAAGTCTACCTGTTCATCAACCTGTAACACTCACATAAAACACATCAAGGTAGCTTGTGGGAAATAAAGTTTGTTATCATCAAAACTAAGAAAAAACAGTATACACATAAATGTCCAACAAAAAGGATCACAAAAAACATGGATGTTCAGTACGTGGAAAATAATAAAACAAACAGCGCCGCTTTTAACTCAATCAATCAAATAACGACGTATGCCTCTCCTAGCAAAGAGAAAGGTATTCAAATGGGTTTTCAAAGAAGGGTCATTGTACTAGTGTAACGCCCCGATTTTCAAGTCTTTTTCTGAAAACCATCGTGGCATTACTGTCGTTAGGGTCCCACAAACCTTAGCCAGGCAATTCAACCTAACTTAGCACAGAAAAAAATTTAAATAAATATGCACTTTAGGCATCAGGAATCTAAGTACACATGTGCACTTATTTGTTACACATTTGACAAAAGAAACTGAGAAATTAAGTCCCAAATATCAATATTACATTATAAATCAGATCTTAATCAATATTCCTCCTCATTTCTTACACGTGAAAAGTAAGAAAAAAAAAACAAGAGAAAAACAACGCCGTGAGCTATACGAGCTCAGTAACGTGCCGGTTCCCTCTTCAGGGGAAGCACAAAAAGGAAAGAAAGAGAGAACAATCTATCCTGAAACCAGAACAAAATCAGTCATACGATTAACATACATGACAGACCACAGATACCCTCTTATTAACACTGTGACCTTGGCTAAACATGTAAATCCATAGCTTATTTTAGAAGCTTAAAATCCGGGTCACTCGAAACAGGTGATCAACCTGTAACGATGCCTATGGGTCTCCTGCAGCGAGATACCCCACAATCTGACAACCTCACAGGGTTATGCGTATAAGATGATTAGTCGCAACTACTCATCCCTGTACAGTTTAACATGACATCTTCACCAAGTCACAGTATAACAACTCAGTAGGATTAACAAACTTAGAGTTTAACCTCACCTGTCTTGAATTCATTCATATTTTGCATGTTCATTTTTAACATGACATCATTTATAGGATTAACCTGAATTATCCATAACCTTTTACCCGTTATCGTATGCCAGCGCTCATTAATTTAGCAACTGACACCTATCATCAACCCATATCATATATGTCATCGGGTAACAATGCATAATCATCATACACCAGAGCGCACAGAGTAAAACAACTCACCATGCGATAGTATACAACTAGTATATTAACATGTAATGCCATCAAAATCAAGAATCTAAACGTTATCTCGTTATGTGAGTCTCGGGTTGTTTACATTAAGTCAAGGCAAAAAGAGTTTACGTCTCAATTCCTGCACAGTACAAATACGATACGTTCGTTACTACGTATTTTTTTACTTATATTTCGCTATTTTCATGTTTTTATGTACTTTGTACGAATACGTAAGTTATTACGTATTTTTATTCAAACTTAATTTTTTTTTCGTGTTTATGTACGTTATACGTTCTCAAATATGTACATTATGATATTGTGTACGCCTTCGTATGCTTCACTATTATTTTGTAATTCACGTATGTTTTGCAAATACATAAACTATTATGTATTCTATTCAAACTAAACGTTTTTTGCTCTGCGTACAATTAACCATGTATTTTACCATGTTTTCTTACCCAAATACTGTATTTTAATAGTCACAGAGGATATACGCGTTGATACGATGCATAAATAAATCGAAAAACACGTTTTTGGACTGGCAGTGAAAATGTCCCGAAGCTTCGATGGTTTTTCTAGATTTTTTGGCCTCACTTCGAACACGCATAACTTCCTCGTTTCCTAACCAAATTGGGTGATTCTTGATTAATTGGAAACGACAGGAAATCCTCTACAACTTTGTTTCAAGACTCATTTGCTAAATCAGGCTCTAACTGGGGTCAAAACGAGTTCTAATCTTGGTTACCAAAGCTGTCCATAAACTGGTATGGGCTGATTTACTATTTTTCACGTTTTACCCAACCAATTCAATCGCAAATGATCTAAAACTTTAGAAACATAACATTTACTTAGTTTTTGTCATGTTTGTTCAGTTTTGGGCTTGTTTGATACGTAAAACCTTAGGTTTCAGGGTCTCACGAGCATAACTCATCTTTTGGCTCATAAACGCATTTCAATCATCCGTGGATTGTTTTTCTTTCCATTTCTTTAGTTATTTGGCTACAAATGGACTTTATGACACTAAGCTATGAGAGTCGCAGCACTCGCCCCCTTGTTAGAATGAATTTGAGCCCGATTTGACTTGGTATGGATAGCTCGGTTCTACTCCTTCTTTGAACGGAACGTACTTGTGCCGCTGCCTTCCTTCTTCCTCTCGTATTTTCCTTGTTGTCCAAGCTGGTTTTCCCCTTCCTACCAAGCTGCTCCGTAGCCCCGATTGTTGGTTTGCAAAGACACGCGACAAGGAAAGGAAAAAAAAAAGAAAACAGAAGAAGGAGAGGGATTGCTTTGTGAGAGTTCCTGTGGGTGTGTGAGCAAAGTGAAGTAAAGGATGATTGATCCGTGAGGGGTTGGCAGCTTGAAAATGGAATTTTGCACCAGTGGAGATCCTCGGTGGTGTTGGGTGCAGTTGGTGTGTTGCGTTCCACGATAGCTAGTGATCAGCTGAGTGCATAATAGAGAAAAGAAAATGATAGGTGTGGAGGGAGAAGGTATAGGAGTGAAATTAATTTAAAATAAAGCATCCTCGATTCGTTTAATCATAAGATTAATTAATCCCCCGTACCTTCCATATCCACCAGTTCAAATTTACCGTCTCGCTCGAAAAATTACGTTATTATTTAACGTATAATTTTTCACATTTTTTCGTGATAAAAAGTTATCCCAACTTCGTCACGAGTTTTAAAGTTATGAGCGTACGTTACGTCTCAAAACTTTTAAACGAGATTCGTTTCTCACTTTTAATTTATTATAAACGAAGAAACGCATATTTTGTTACATTTATTAATTTACGAACTATTATTTTATCATAATTTTTATATTTATTTGATCACAATTTTCTGGGGCTTTACAACTAAACACTCACCTAAAATCTCGAGAATTTAGCAAAGACTTACGAGATATTGATTGAAGATACGAGCATCCTGAATCAAGAACGAGAAAACAATAATCACTAAAATACCTTTATAAATCAATAAGGACAGTTTGACACATTCTAAACTAAATAACTACTTTATAAATAAAACTCCAAATTACCTTTAATTTTGTTAAAAATTAGACTTCAGCATGTTTTCATACCTGTAAGATTTATAAATTAATTCATTCTCTATAAATTATGATAATTCCTCAAGTTTAATTAACTAACATCACAATTACAGATTGACATCTTGTCATTAATCAGCTCATAACTTATAACACAACACTCTAAATTTGATTTCGTAATTTTTTTAGCAAACTAGACTCAAGTGTCTTTCTAACTTGTTCGTCTGTTCAATTACGACAAATTGTGTAATTTATTGTTATTGAGTTGTTTGATGCTCCGGTAGCTTGATCAAGTTGAACACTTTGAGGTGGCTGCTTCACCAGGTTGTTTCATGAAAAGTATAGAGGTCGATGTCCAACGGTGTCTCGTGACGTCAAAGCATTGGTTCTGTTTTGGATTTAATTTTGGATTGGAAATTAGTTAAATTTTTGGCCCAACAAAATGATTCTATTGTCCCTAAGATAAAACATATTCCTTATATAATATTTTGAGGACTCAAGAGTGAGATTTAATATCGAAGAGATTTTTCTAGGGTTTGACGAGCGTAAACACGAGCGAGATGGAGTAGGTTTTGTGTAGAGACGATCATTGTAACCAGGGTTTTTCTTCCCCTTGAGGGTTTTTCCATATCAATCCATGTGTCATTTATTACGTTCGTTGATATGTGATTATATTAATGCTTGATAATGCTTGATATGTGCAAAAGCATAACAAGTGGCATTAGAGCCCCGGGCTATGAGGATAAGGATGAAAAATTGGACCTTGTGGATGAAGGTTTGATTTTTTAATCAGATCTAGTTTGTCGAAGGGGATTTTTGAAGACTAGGGCTTGTTCAAATTTTGCGCAATTGAAAAGATGGTTAACATCACTAAATCCGAGATCGATTCGTTCGATGGAAAGTCGAAGTATAGCATATGGCAGAGCACTATTAAAGATATCCTTGTGCAACAAGGATTGCTTAAGGCTTTGAGGGAGAGACGTCCGCTGAGATGAAAAATGATGAATGGGAAGAACTTCAAGTGAAGCCTACATCCACTATTCCACTACGTTTCATGCCAACGGTAAAGTACCAAGTGTTGACAAAGATATCTCCCCAGAAAAAATCAAAGATATTAGAGTTGATCTACATGTCTAGGTCATTATCAAATAAACTAATCAAAGATATTAGAGTTGATCTAAAGATGAAGGCGGGATCAGATTTGAATGTCTCATAGCTGAGTTTAATCGGCTGATAACTCATTTGGCTAGTTTGGATATGAAGATGGATGACGATGATCAAGATTTGATTCTGTTGAAGTCTCTTCCGAGTTCGTATTCGACCTTGAAGACTATCGTACTTATTGGGAAGGACAAGTTGAAGTGGACGAAGTGCCTTTTGCTATTCTTGATATCAACAAGTTGAATCCTTCTGGTTCATCGAGTGATGGTAAAGGCAGTGAACAAATATCGAGGTCGGTTTATAAAGAAGGGTGTATGAGGAAAGTCATAATCCAAGTCTCGATCAGAGAATCGAGATCTCTTCGAGATAAAATGCTACAAGTGTCATGAGAAGGGGCATATGAAGGCTCAATACATGCAACACAAGAACAAAGGAAAGAAGCCGTCGAGTACTCCAAATATAGCAGATGAGTTAGATGAAAGTGATGGAGATCTTTATGTGTTGCTTCAGCAGTTGCAGAGTCTCATGATGTTTCCTTGATAGCTAAAAGTAATGATCTAAACTTAGAATAGCTTATGGATTCTACATGTTCATTTCATATGTGTCAGTATAGAGAATGGCAAACAAGTAGTGGTGGAACAGTATTAATGGGAAATAACTAGCGACATTGCTTTTTTATCCTTCAATGTCGGCTCTTCCTATCATTGTGAAGCACAATTCACCAAGTGTTGGGATGTTCACCCACCAATAGGGGCAGTGAGCTAGGTTTAGACCGTCGTGAGACAGGTTAGTTTTACCTTACTGATGAGAGCGATGCAATGGTAATTAAACCTATTACGAGAGAAATCGTTGATTCGCACAATTAGTCATCACGCTTGGTTGAAAAGCCAGTGGCACGAAGTTACCGTGTGTTGGATTATGGCGCGAAGTCATCACATTGATTCGCCCGTCGCTCAATTACCGACCCACACTAGGGGCATGACCCCCAAGGGCACATGTCGTAGGTCACTCTTAGACGGTGCATCCACCACCCAAGGGGCCTCAAAGTGTGATTCCCTTTGAGCGACGAGTTGGATCCTTTGTAGATGATAGGTGCAGCAGCATAACCAAACCAGAGCGCAAGTTGTGCCAAGAAAAATGGATATACAACCTCCACCCTCCTCGTTGGTTCAGGCGACGAGGGCCGGCGTTGTGTCATTTAATGCATATAAGAGATTACTCTCGGCAACGAATATCTCGGCTCTTGCACCGGTGAAGAATGTAGTGAAATGCGATACTTGGTATGAATTGTAGAATCCCATGAACCATCGAGTCTTTGAACACAAGTTGTGCCCGAGGTCACTACGGTTGAGGGCAGGCCTGTCTGGGCGTCGCATGCAGCGTCACCTACACCATGTTCCATATGGAGGTGTTAATGGAGTATGACCTCCTGTGTCGTAGGTCTTGACGCGGTTGGCCCAAATGGGAAGTTTAGGGCAACGGATGCCGTGACAATCGGTGGTCAGCGAGGTCGAAAGGCACGGTTATGATGACGTCTTATCACTACATCATTTTTTGTTGCTTGTTTTTCTCCCGAACTGCCACCATGGTAGGACATATGGCGACCTCATCAGGCGGGATTACGCGTTGAGTTTAAGCATATCAATAAGCGAGCAAAAAAAACTTACAAGGATTCCCTTAGTAACGATGAGCAAACCGGGAAGTGCCCAACCTTAGAATCGATCGGTTTTGTCGATAGAATTGTAGTCTATAGAAGTGTCCTCTGCGACGAAGCGGGTACAAAACGAGATATTTTAACGATAAATTCCAAACAAATCACTTCTCTATATCTCAGTTCTTCATCATTCTATTGTCCCATTGGTTCTCATCACCAACAAATTTGGCATTGGTTATCATTTTTCTTCCGTTGACATTTCCAACTGGAAAGAAATGAAATTTGTATCATTTTTAAATCACATGACCTTATTTCTTGCAATGCCTATAGAATATTTGGATTTTCTTGTCCACTTCTTGCCCAGAAACAATTTCCTTTGATTGGCCCTTCACTTCTTTGTCATTATTCAAATAGAGGACAGCAAAATCTGAATAAACAAATGGAAGATTTTACACATCATTTTATTTTTCTTCTTGGAGCACTAACTGGACGCTTGAGAGAGTGAAGGTAGTGGTGTTATAATCAAGATGTTTTCTCTTATCATTTTGTATGAATCATTTAGTCCCATCAAGAATTGCATTACCTTTTGATTCTGCAATACTGCTATTGATTCGAGAAATTGTAATACCCCAAGAAAATGCTTAAATGGTTTGATTGTACTACCTATACCAATAAGGTGCACCTTCTTTTTCGGTAGTACATCACTTTAGAACTCCGCAGTTAAGCGTGCTTAACGTAAAGCAATTCTGGGATGGGTGACCTCCTGGGAAGTTTCTCAGGGTGTGCACGAGTGAGGCCAAAGCGCACTGAAAGGACTAGTGTTGATCTGTGGGGCCAGTTGTCAGTCTGGCGAGTGGTTCTTGGTGACGACCCGGTAGCAAGGATTTGGCCGGGGCATTACAGTATGGCATCAGAGCAACCCTGCGACCGCGTGTTGAACCTGTGGACAAGAGGTCCAGGTCAGCCCCCTAGCAGGGGAAGGTTCTGGGACTGTATGTCGTGCTTGAAGTCGCAACGTCAGCCCCCTAGCAGGGGAAGGTTCTGGGGCTGTGTGTCGTGCTTGAAGTCGCAACGAGGACGTTGCGTTCTTTAAGTGGGGGTGTATATAATACCCCAAGGAAATGCTTAAATGGTTTGATTTTACTACCTATACCAACAAGGTGCACCTTCCTTTTCGATAACCCATCACTTTAGAACTCCGCAATTAAGCGTGCTTAACGTGGAGCAATTCTGGGATGGGTGACCTCCT
Organism: Drosera spatulata; assembly: GCA_035668315.1. NCBI lineage: Eukaryota > Viridiplantae > Streptophyta > Magnoliopsida > Caryophyllales > Droseraceae > Drosera > Drosera spatulata. The sequence goes on along the minus strand of JAOVYX010015906.1, from coordinate 17,479 downwards.
GAAAAGTTTCTCAGGGTGTGCGCGAGTGAGGCCAAAGCTCACTAAAAGGGTTAGTGTTGGTTTGTGGGACCAGTTGTCAGTCTGACGAGTGATTCTTGATGACGACCCGGTAATAAGGATTTGGCCGGGACATTACAGGAATACTCATCCCATGACCTCTTGAACTTGGTGAAATACGTAGAGACCGAAAGATTTTCATGCAAAATCTAGCAGAAGTCTCTCTAAACCTGAAATATACTAGACCCATTTGCTTGCTTATCCAAAATGTTGTTCAAGTTCATTCCAAATCTCACAAGCACTCTCACAGTAAATCACACTCTCAGTTATGCTATTCACCACAGAGTGCAAGAGCCAAGAAAGTAACATATTATTGCATCTCTCTCATTGTGATAGATGAGATGAATCTGTATCAGGTCTCTTGATTATACCCTTCACAAAACCAAGTTTGTTCTTTGCCAGCAATAAAACTTCCACATCACTTCTCCAATTTCCATAATTGGCACCCTCCAGCTTGCAATAGATCAATTACGGTTGTAATCATCGATCGAGTAGGTGTTACGCCAATTGCTTTGTCGATTGGGGTTGCCATCTCACAGATTGATCAAGAAATTAAGCAAACAGAGGAGAATCGAAGAACAAAATTTGATCAATGAATCAAAACACTCTGATACAAGTTGATTCAGGATCTTCATTGTTGATCAACTAGATGAACATGAAATCAAGAATGTGAGAAAGAGAGAAGAACACCTGAGAGAAAAAAAGAAAAAAAAACAAGGGGAATCTTACTATTGAATTAGTAAAAATATTACACATGAGTTCACTTACATAGTAGCTTATCACTAAAACAAAAATGCCCCTACACTTACATATCGATTTACAACCTTATTATAAACCATATAAGCCTAATACATTATAATAAGCCTGATCAAGGGCCTATTTATAGTACATATGAGCATATATAACTCTCTTCATGATGTGTAACTGCTTGGTCCTTTAGATTTGGTACGTTTGACTTTGACTAGGCTTGGCTTGGCTTGGGTTGGCCTTGTTCTTGGATACCAAGCCTTGATATTTTGTATAAAAGTTCGGCCAAGCCTTGACCAAAAGAAAAAGGAAAAAAAAAAAGATAGGACTTATACCGGGTCGTCCGAGTCTTCGAACTTCGTCCGCCCATTGGATTGGCTTCGCCAAAGTCAATCATGCATTCATTCACAAGCTTAGGGATGCGCATGGTACGGGATAAACCAGTTCTAGACCATTTTTCATTCCGTTTTGTTTTAATTATTTCAGTTCCTAATCAATCGTGCTCCGATATTGGTTCTTCGGTTTTGGTACGGGAAACCGGTAGTTTTAGTTCCTTTAGTACAAGTATAAGATCGGAAAAAAAAAATAGAAGAATTCCTCATAATTATTGAACGTAAATACTTGAAAATTGGTTGTAATATTAAGCTATGCTAACAAATAATGAGTATAAGAAAAAAGATAGAAAGTAACATACAATACATTTAAAGCTAATGTACGTAAATGCTATCACTTAATGTTTAACATACTCGAAATCTGATCATGCCAATCGAAAGTGTGAAAAATACAGGTAGAAGAATATTTTACATATCCAAAGAACATCAACATTAGTACAAGTATCAAAAATATCAACTAAAACCAAGAAAACTACTATCATGAACTTAGCTAGGAAGAATAGTATACAAGTGATACTAACAACACAAGCAATTGCTTATCAAAAAAAAAAAAAAAAAACACAAGCAATTAAAAGCTCAAACAAACTCAACTACAAATACATTAGCTATGCAATCTGGATTAAGAAAAGGGATAAAGAGTTGTGATATCAATGAGAGGTATAGCACAGTGTTACGCTTAATTATTGGAATGCATAATTGCTTTGGGGAATTAAGGATTTACGGTTAATTTTTTTATATATTATATCAAATCTTCTATATTGTTAAAGGACTCATAACAACCTAATTAATCAATAAGAAAAAAAAAATACATATTTATAATTTTTCGATCTGATCCAAGACAATTGAAAGGATTTTTGGAACTCTTGACCCTTATCGCATCAACTTTTCGACTTTTATATTTATTTATTCTCATCTCGACCAATAATACATTGATCGATACAAGGTTGATACACCGGTTCGGTCCGGTTCTTACTACTGGTCGTTACTACTGGTCCGGTTGCTACTGGTTGTTATCAAATTTTGGTTGTTCCAACTACCACCCGGCCCAGTTTGCCCGACCGAACTCCCCCAAAATCCCCTCCGGTCCGACTGGTCTCCACTCTCACCTCACATCCCCCCCCAAGGCCCGTCCACATCCCCCCTCCTCAATCACCTGACCTCACCCAACCCCCGAAATCGCCGGCAATGTCGGAACCCGGTCCAATCGCGCAGTCACCATCGAACCCCAAGCGGACGGCGCCGGAATCGGATTACTCCTCCTCGTCGTCGTCGTTGGCGGCGGCGAAGAGATCGAAGCCCGATGTCGAAGGAGGAGATGGGAATGAGAGTGATGGGAAAGAAGAAGGTGATTCCGGTGTTGGTGGTGGAGGAGGGGTTGTGATAGAGGTTGGTGTGGCGGAGGATAAGGGATCGAGGCACGCCATGGAGGACGCTTGGGTTGTTGTGAATGACGATGATGCTGCCGGATTGGGGTCGGCTGGAAAATTGAGGTTTGGGGGGAGTGTGATTTTCTTGATTGTGTGTGAATTTAGTGGATGCGAAGTTGTGGTGTGTTGTAGGGATTTGTGTGAGGGGTTTTGGTTTAGGGGGATATTGCGAAATTGCGGGATTGTAAAGGCTTATGAGAATCCAGTGTGTTTGGAAAGCGAGATCCTTTCGTGTGGGAGTTTGACGAGTTCGTGTTGGAGGCTGCTGAAGCCAATTTTAGAGACACTGGCTCTAGTTGGGATAGTAGAATGTAGTATGCTGATGCTGAGAAAAAAACCTTCCCTTTCAAGTGATTGGTTATCCAAAATCAAATGCTTAATTTGAAGTGTAGAGCAACTTATATTGACTCGAACAGCTGCATAAGCCGATTGGGGTTTACATGTTCAGAGAAATGAAGTACAGATGAATATTTTTGTGTGGGATAATTAATGTTTTCCTTTAGTTCGACCTCAAATCGACCTTGATAAGAAATCAGTCGGGCTTTGATTATTATGAGAGGATTTTTTTTTTCTAGGTCTAGGAGAGTGGTGCACTACTGTCTAGACGTGAGGATATGTTTTCATAGTATAGGACTGTACATATATGGTCTCCTGCAGATGTTCAGTATACTTGGTCATTCTCTTATACTTTAGGGTGATAGAGAGGTTTAGGAATACTGAACTAGCAGTAATCCTATAAGTCTTGTAACTCGACTTAGGCAGGCGTCATCTTAATTTCCTATTAGGGCGATGTGTCTTGCGGCTCTTGTCATATGAGGATTAACCTGCCTACTGTCAACTATCATATTTGGATAAACTATAAAGCCCTATCATTATATATTTTAGACATTTGGAAGAGTGTTCTTGAGAAATTTGTGTTTAATCTCAGTTTTCATGCTTTCATGATCTTATTGTCTCTAGGAAGATCCTTCCCCATGATGCAAACGTTTATTTCAATTATGTTTTTCGTGATAGATGTGCACATTTCGCTATCTATGATGGGCATGGAGGACGACTTGCAGCTGAATATGCACAGAAGCATTTACATGCAAATGTTCTCTCCGCAGGCTTACCACGTGAGTTGGTCTGTTTTGCTTGGTTTTATTTATTATGAGACATGTGCATAATAGATGTTAAAATGTTGTTTGTGTTAAAATAGATTAGAATGTTGTTTTTGTGTTAAATAGATGTTAGAATGTTGCTTTTGTGTTAGAGTAGATGTTAAAATGTTGCTTTTGTGTTAATATAGATGTTAGAACTTAGAATGTTGCTTTCTTGTTAGTATAGATGTTAGAATGTTGTTTTTGTGTTACAATAGATGTTGGAATGTTGCTTTTGTGTTAGGAGTAGATGTTGGAACGTTAAGTGGTGCTGGTTTTAGTGAAGAACAGATTTTAGATTGTTGGAATGAGACATGAAGAATAGATGATAGAATGTTTTTTACAATTGGAAGAGATCCGGGAGCAACGATTTCTAAGGCTACTGCCAAAAGGATAAGCTAATTTCCTGGGATTGGACAGGTCCTGAAGACCTTGAGTGAGAAATTGTACTTGTAAACTTATGATCTACAAGCTGGTTATTTCTCGAGAATCATTTCCCGAGGAAATAAGTGTTAAGGGAGTCGTGTTCAGTCAATTGGCAATTTTCTCTTTCTATGAAGTACGAGTAAGTGAATCTTACTAATTGCTCACAACTAAGTAAGAGGACCTAACTGTTCTGTGCTTGCGTGCCTTCCGGAGAAATAAATTTAAGATGCATTAGTCAGATTGGCAAAACGAGGAAAAACAATATAATGACTTGTGGAGAACCTTTGGGAATAATGGATTGTATATGTTAAATCCATAATGGATTATGAAAAAACATGTAAAATCAAACCAAGCGTAGTATATCAATGTGGTCTCGTTTTAGCTGCACCATGAGATTAAGAGTTTTAATTTTGCAACCTCAATTGGAATGTGGTGTTTGACGGTTTTGGTATGTGGTGTGTTTAGGACATTGTCCACATTTCAAGCCTATGAAGGGCATTTGGATGAGGTTAAGTGTTAACATACCAATAGCATTGTTCGGTCTTCTACCACCAAGTTGAGCTTTTAGTAGTGTTAGGAAGGACCTCCCGCATAGGGGCCCTTCCCCACGAGGCACAAATCTCATTCCCTGTCATGATAAGCTTCTATGGGAAATACATTTGCCCATTAATTGTTGTCTGCTCAATCCTTTTAATATTGCGCCTTAGTTAGTAATGTGGTTATTGTTCATGGCGTTTGTAATCTATAGTAGTTTATATTCTTTTCTCACTCTTATGTTACTTTGCAACTGCAGTTGGATGTTAAAGCTGCAAAAAAGGCCATACTTGATGGTAAGTGTACTTCAAATACTTTTCTCACCTTGAGCTCTGTTGCTATTTTGAATTTATGTGGGATACCTGAAACTAGTTTTCATCAGCTGACCTCTTTTACCCCCTCCAGGATTCAGGAAAACAGATGAGGCACTCCTTCGAGAAAGTGTTGCAGGTATTTCTTGCATCTTTATGCTGGATGACCTGAAAACATTTTTTTCTATTTTTAAATTTTTTGAGTTTTAAGTTCTTGGCCACTTTAGTCTTGATCTATAAGCTTTATTATCCCTGTTTACTTCCTGCAATGATGTGTATGCTACTTGCTAAATATACCGTAGAAATGTGTTATACTCCTATATTGTCGTCTGTAGCAAGTGCTGATATATCTCAGAATTGTTATTGTAAGTGAAAAGTGTTGAAGAGCCTACACCAACATATGCTTGTGTAAGTAACTTAGTATGTCTATAGGTGAATAGAAACTTCCATCAACTTTTGTGGTGTTCTACTTATCCAACAATAGCAAGTATTGACCATGCTAGCTTTGGGTGCATTGTTGATGTTGCAGTTGCAGAGAGTTAAGGTGCTGCAACTCATGGTTCTAACTGTTAGCTGTAGTTTTTATTTAGTAACAAGGCAATGTGTCCATTGTTTTTAATTTAGCTGTCAATTTAGACTTGCAATTTCAGAGCTACGGAGCGTCTTGTAAGAATCGAGACCTATAGTTTTGAACCCCGAACCCTACTTTTCTCTGCTGCTGGGTCACTGCTTTCTTGACGTGCCTTAGAAATGACATTCTTAGAAATTTATTTCTCGCTGGGAAGGTTACCCTGGTTAAAGTTGTTTTTCATTTATCAAACACATGATCAATGAGGAGCAATGACATACTTGATAAGTAGATGTAGACCATGGTCACTCGACTCACTCCTGCAATTGAACTTCGTTGCAATATTTTTTTGTCTTTTTTTAATACTCAGCCAATAGCAAAAGAAAGTATAAAGTAAGAATATTTCATTCACAGAATAAATTCTGCTCTTATTTTTTCAGCATTATCTCTTTTTGTGCCTTCATATTCAGCAATCCACATATTGTAGCTTAGTGGCCGCGTGCATAGTTGTTTGTTGTTGGGAGTTCTCCTTTGTTATCCTTTCCAATTTCTTAATCAGGCGGGTGGCAGGATGGTGCAACGGCTGTATGCATTTGGGTTTTGGGACAAACGGTAAGCACACCTTTTTACTACTAATGACCTAGATAAACGATGGTTATTGCTGTCATGCATGCAAGGTTGGATTAAACCCTAAGGGATTGTCTTGCTGAAGTAGCAGGGATTGGGTTTTTAATATGCTGTTGACTCTGGTGATTCTACACTTTGAACCTTATAATGATGTCGTGTTCTTCCTGAACTAGGATCATTTAATAGATATCTCAAGTCGTTGGGAAACTTTTTTCTGTCTTCTTCATGCTTCTTATATTTCATTCCCTAGAATCCCAGCTTGTTTATTTTGCCAAGAGTTGATGATGGTGGCCTCTTTTTGGTTAACATGTTCCCTCCGTTTATTTTAAGCCTTGAAACTGGCTCTTATGCTTCAGCTCATTCTTGCCAATATTGGTCATGCAAAAGCAGTTGTAGCATGGGCATCTAAGAATGATGGTGTACAAGACAGCTAACATGGTGGCAGTCCATCGAAGGCCATTGTCTTGACTAGAGAACATAAGGCCATCTATCCCCAGGAGCGAGCTCGTATATTGAAGGTGCGCTTGGTGGTGATATTTTAATGTTTATAGAGAAGATTGGTGCTTAAATTAGAGGAGAGAAAAAATAAGTCCTGAGTTAGCTTTGTATACATGTTTGTGTAATCAAATCAAGTTTGTTGAATGTGAGCTAGATGTATGTGGCATACTTAGTGGGGTTTGAACTTCAAACTCACACCCAAAAACGAGAAGTGTAGTATTTCGCCATGACTTGTTATTGCCAACATGTACTCCATTGCGGATAACTGTTTGTACAGTCTTCGGGCTTGCAGTTCCCATGCTTATTAAACATGCTGTTTGGTAGAAGCAGGTTCATAGTTTTTATAATGAACTGGAAAATGCCCTTGAAACCTAGGTGTCTGTGTTGTCAATTCACGTTCACATTGCTAAGATATTCTTCCTGTTCTTTACAGTGGAACTTGTCGCAGTAAAACATTATCTAGTGTGTATAACCAGCATTTTATTGACTCACAAGAAGTGGAATCACATCAATCAGCTCCTGCTTTTATTTCTGAATTTCTTTTGCGTTGCATGTCATTGGGTCTTTTGCCTTTATTTTCATTTTAAGTATTGAATTTTTAATCAGAGTTCTGCTTTGAATTTTGTTTCCGGTATATTGAGGGATGATTCCGTCATGCAATGGATTTGATGGTATTGTGCTTGTTCTGATATTTACACTGTTTTTCTCTCTGAAACATGTTATGGTATCTGTACTTACAGGTATCTTGTCATTTTTCCAGGCTGGAGGCTCTGTAAGCTCGAATGGACGGTTACAAGGTCGTCTAGAAGTTTCTAGAGCTTTTGGAGATCGCCAGTTCAAGAAGGTTAAAGCTGTACAGTTGTCTGATTGATTTCTTTTGCATTTTTTAACTATGAATGTATTGAGAATCCAGCTCTCTTTGCGTCCACTTCAATTCCGCGTCCTATATGCATCATTGGTGTCAAAAACATTGGCCTCACTTGAGTATTGCATCCTGGAAAATACTGATAATAAAGTACATCTCATAGTCATTGAATAATAGATCTTATGAAAAGTATGTAATTGCAGGTTGGTGTTGTAGCTACCCCGGATGTCCATTCCTTTGACCTTACTGACACAGAGCACTTTATTATCCTTGGTTGTGATGGACTTTGGGGAGTATGTTTTGCATCTGTCTTCCACCCATTCTGACTACTTTGTCTGATTTAATCGAGAAATTCGGCATTGGTCATCATCTATTTTGTTGCAGGTTTTTGGACCCGGTGATGCTGTTGAATTCGTTCACAAGTTGCTGAAAGTAAAACCAGGCAGCCTCTATTTAGAGTTTATTTTTGCTACTTGCAAATGTTAAACTAGCATGATTGTGCAGCTCATGTACTTATTGCCCATGATGATCCTACTCTATTGGTATATTTTCTGATGCATATGATTGAGGTCGAAGTTGAAGGGGTAAATTATGTTTGAGATGATCTTAGTTACTCGCCCTGTCCGTCTAAATGCAAATCTCTGAATGGCTTTGTTGTTTGTTGTCCTGTCATCATTTTGTGAATGTGAAGAGGCTATATGATATTGTCATTTGCTATGACTTCTGTCTGTGCATTTCAAACCTAACTTTGGGTATCTATCACAGGAAGGTTTACCTGTTACAGCTGTTTGCCGGCGTCTGGTAAGAGAAGCTGTTCTTGAGAGGCGTTGCAAGGATAATTGCACTGCGATTATCATTGTATTCAAGCGCAGTTGATCCGTACTTCATCATCAGCAATTCCTGAAGAAAAGACAGAAGCAGGTCCTTCAACTGTTAGAGCGTTCCTGCCATGTGACGCAATTTATGTTCCCCTGTCATGTGTAATGTTGCTACCAAGCTGTTTTAGAGACACTGACTTATATAATGGAACCTGAAATTTTTCCTGGCAAGATCATTGTACGGTGATGTACTGTATCTTGAGATCATGATGGCTTCGGCCAGGTTGTGATCGCAGAATCAATGTAGCTTCCATTCAGTAGTTGATGCCACACCAGTAAACATGTTTGCGTTTTCATTCTGGTTTATCATATCTGTGAGAGGAAGCGTCTAAATCACTTACAAAAAACCTTTCCGGCCGGGCATGGGAGGTGAGTTCGGGTATGGTTTGGGTATAGCAGGTATGGTGCTTAGAAGGTCGAATTCCTTTGAATCCCACGGAGCGGGAGGAGTGGCATTTGAGTTAGGGGGCGTTCCTTACCTCGTCAGTTTGATCCTCTCAACTCATACCAAGGCAGGCAGGCTATAGACTCTGGTGGAGAAGTAAAGAAGTTGGCAGCGGCCTTTGAATCCAATCAAGATCCCATCGTTTATCGACAATAACATCACTAAGAAGAAAGCGCATAAACTCATTTCTTCCTAAATGGCACCATAGCCAACGCTATACTATCTAAAATTATTCTTTCTGGCCGGTAGGGGAATTCTGCTAGACATTTCCAATATGACCTTTAGCTAATCTGATTGAGCATCATTATCGAAGCCAAGCTGTCTATACGCATTGCTTTCGTCTCTCTAGGTGATCGGACGAGTTTTTCCAGAACTCATTTTTTCTCTATGGTTGTTTTTCCCCATTTCTTTGTTTCATAAAGTTTAAAACTTCATTAAACAGTGTGACGTAAGATATATTAGAGTCTACCTATATGATCTCAATGTACTCCTATTGTTTTGCTCCGATTTGTGATCCTATTATTAACAAGTAATTCAAGCTTTTTCTTCACAAATATCACTTAAATGCACCGGTATACAATAACACGCTGGTTTGTTCCTGCAGTGTTTTCAGATAATTGTCTCAGTAGCCGAAACACATCTGCAGCTGATTCATGCAGTTATTTCTACGAATCAAAAGAATGAATCCCACTCATGCTTCCCAAGCGTAGTACCTGTCAAGAAATACTTCCAGCTCAAGTACTCCGAGAACTCATCCCTCGGATCCTTCCCTTCGTTGACAGTCTTCCTTGCAGCCTTTACTCTCTCCAGGACTCTCTTGATTGTTACATCGAATGCATCGTCTATTGCCTTCAGCTTCGTCCATGAATATGTGATCTTCGGGATTTGTCTTATAACTTCCTCTCTCATTTCCAGCACACGTTCCTTTGGTATCCTAGCCAATACTTTCTCGACGCTTGCATTCCTTTTCTTCACGTCGTCCATTGGTATAAACACGGAATATTTTGTATAGTTCTTGGGGAAATGCCATATGTATTGAGTGTAGGCAGAACCCGGGTGGAAGAACACGGGGATGCACCCAGCTAAGATGGAGTCGAAGGCTTAACGACAAGTTGGGGAATCCCCAGGAGGCTGCAAGCAGAAAACGGACTCCTTGAAGTTCCTCATGACATGAACTGGATCATTGCAGAGTGTTGAGATGGTGCAGTTTACGAAATGGCATTTACCCTTGGCCGCGAGGCATTGGCTAATGAGCTCGCTTCTGATGGACTTGTTCATGTTGGGGCGTGGCGCCCCTTGGAAGGTGAAGAAGTATCGCCTCTTCTGTCTCCTGACCGTTTCCTGCCACAAGAGAAGCTCATCGTCTTTCAATGGATGGAAGTATGTCGGATATGGTATGGCGAAATCATTGCTGTCCCAGGGACTCGACTCGATGGTCAGAACGGTCATGTTCCTGAGCTCGGGGAGTTTCAGGAGCTTGCTTCCCCAATCCACACCGTTGTCGTCCCTCCTTAGATCCCAACAGATTCTCCCTGCAACGATGAAATGGTCGTTACCATGACAGGCTTTCCACTTCTTCTCCCTTAACCATTGGACCAGATCAAGGGCAGCAGCATCACGTACTGTCTTACTGTCGCCATACAGATGACGACCAACTTCAAGGCCAACGTAAAATGGGACATGGATTGCTGTCGCTGTGAACGAGTTCTTCGTCAGGCACTCATACCATTTCATCCTGTTGTAGAATATGGCAGACAGCATGAACTGGTCTGTCTTGTACCAGCTCGTGTTTGAGACAAGGCCTTCAGAAGCCTCGACCCGAGGCCCCAACCCATGGTTCTTGATGAACGGGCAGAAATCAATCCACGCACCAAGATTTCGACAATCTTTTATCAAGTCATCGTTAAACTGACTAGGAAGATCATGAATATAAATATACTTGCCAGGACACCGATCATCTTTCTCGTGAATTCTCCAACCAGTCCCATTATTCTCCATCATTATAACCACCGGCGATGGGCTAAACTTGTCTCCAAGCATTCCATCACCATATGTGGTATTATAAGCATATGTGGTATTATCGACACGAGAGCTTGTCGCTAACATTTTGAGACGTTACAGTACATAACAGAGTGGACTTCAACAAATGTTCTGGACCACTTTTCTCTCCGCCTCTTGAATCATTCCCATTATTCTCCATCCTTGTAGCCACTAGCGATCAGCTTCCTATCGTCCCGTAAACATATGTAGCATTTTCAACACGAGAACTGTCGCTTACATTTTGAGACGATGCAGGACTTAACACAGCTGACCTTGACGAAAGCTTTGTATCACATTGATTATCGCTGACAGGGAAGAAAATGCTCGACATATCGATCGAGCTGCCGTTGATCAAGTACCTACACTGCCAAGAGAAGAGGAGGAACATAGCGAAAGGGAGAGGAAACCAGAGCCATTGTTTGCTGAACTTGAAGTTGATTATCACCATTGTTGATGAAATGGAACCTTTGCATAGCTTTTGATCCGCATCAGGTAAGATCAGCATTGTAGTTTGTTTATAACTGATGATTTGGTGAACCAACAAGCTAGAGTTTCAAATTGATATCAAACAAAGATGATGATGAACAAAGAGAAAAATTTTGTTTATTTGAAAACATGAAGTTAGTGAGAGAGGAAAGAATTTTTCTTTTCTTTTTTTTTTGGTGACGAGGATGTCTGGACCTCGCGTGCACCTTGATTAATCCTCATACACTGACAAGACGCCCCCCATCAGCATCGGGTAAAACTTTGACCGAAGTTAAGGACGTGACCAACCTGCATTTTAAGATTAGTGGGATTCGAACCCAAGATCGTTAAAAAGAAGGTTGAGTCTAACACCAATTAATCAGAGAGAAAAGAATTTTGTTGCAAAAAGATTTGGTTTTGGATAAGGAAAAAACCCAATCCAAAAATGGTAAAGTTCATTACATTTGGGAACGTTATCTTTTTTGAAATATTTACAGTTATATTGCCTGAAATACTGATTCCGATTACTATAGCACAAAGTACACCAAAGCCCACATTGCATTTCTCCCCGAAAATGCGATAGATCTTGAAACAGAAGCTTGCGTGGGCAGCAACAGAAACCATGTGAAGCACCTACACCACGACTACTTACATCGCACTTGAAAGTTTGAGAAACTCGAGCACGGCACCTTAAAAAAAATGCAACTTCAATACACATATAGATGTATAGATATACATAACTACCTATGTTCCGTTCAAAATGTCTCAGAAGTCTTATGTTTGACAAAGAATCGGTGTCTACCTAAACATCGTCATATCCTAGATGTACATATATGTTGCAGTCATGTTGCAGTCGAGACCTCAGTGGTCTTTGCTGACTAATAAATACAACATGACAATTAGAGAACTTCATCTGATCAAAATTCTGAAATCAAGGCAGCCGACCTGATCTATTAAATGAGTGCGACCATCGAGTCGTATTCCCCTCCGTCTAGTCTTTAAGAGAATATGATCTTGCATCACGAAAGGGTACTGAGGTGGTAGCACTCCAGCATCATAGCTTGCGAATAAGTGACCATACCCGAGAATTCTTCTGCTTCCCCATAAAACAATACCATCAAAACAAGCAACTCCAGGCCTTCTGAATAATAGACAACACAGTGGAGTGGCATCGACAATCATACTTCGAAGCAGGATCTGATCAATTGAATTATGGGCTCAGGTGAGGGTGGGTCCGACCCAGAATTAGGCGCGTACAGGTTTAGCAGTTGATTTACCAAGTTTCTTTTTGCTCGGCTTGAGAAGGGCGGATGCATTTTCAACGCCACTCTCCATCGAGGCTGTGTCGCCCATAAGCCATTCTAAAGCTTCAGCGGCAGCTTCCTTCTCTGCAGCCTTCTTGCTACTACATGGTCTCCCAACAAATTCTAAGCCATTGAAGGTGACCTTGGACCGGAACAGGTCTTTGAGTTGCCGTGTCTTGTACACGGGCACCCCATGACCTGCCCTTGCAAGCAATGTTTGCAATTGATTCTTGGAGTTGTAACCCCCAGTTCCACCCCCACCTCCGTTCAGTGAACAATTGGCGCTACTGCTACTAGAGGAGCTTGGCAGCTTCCTACCGTATACGAATCTACCTTCACAACGATCCTCCGAGATCAGCATTCTTACAGCAGAAAGAAGGTCATCATGGTTGACAGAGTCAACCACACAATTGAGTAACTGAGGCACAAAAGAGATATTAGGTTACTATAATTCAACTTGAAGAATTAACAGGCAGGTTTTCATGTCTATAATCAGTTTAGCAGGCAGGTTTTCCAGCCTCGTACTAGAAAATACCACCGCAAATCATCCTTTTCCATTTTTGGGGAGTGAGGAGTGAGGACTATGTAGGCAAGGACAGGCGACTAGACCCCATATAACAACAGAGGTCTAGGCACATATGTTCTGTCAGTTTGGCAATTATTTCACGCCAGACCTTAATCATCTTAACCAATTTCTAGTGCTTGGCCTCGTAAGAAAAGATTTAACACGGTAAAGAAATTGAAACTAAACAATCTAACAGAAGTGGCAGGAATAATGAAGGTACATTAAGAAACTCACTTTGTCTTGAACTAGTTCATCGATTTCTCTCTTCAACGAAATGCATGTCTCCGCCAACGCAGGTTTCATGAAGAATTCCAAGTACCCTCCTAACATTTGCAAGTTGCCATCCTACACAACGCAAGATGATAATGGGAAGAAATAGATATGGGTTGATTTCTTAGCATCAAAGAAAAGTCAGTAAAAGCCTCACCAGACCACCTCTGGAAATGTTTCCTCCAAATAACAGGAATACAGAATCAGACACAGCTGTTGAATCCCGAATAAAGACTGCGTTCACTTTCACCTTTTCATTGAATACCAGCCATGGGAAAGGGATTTCAGGTACCTGACCGTTTACAGAATTCTGAACAACCAAAAGAAAGAAGTTAGTAATTATTTTATTGTGGGTCTTGAAGTTCTTAGATAAATGAAGAGAAACACAGAAAGAATCATACCATATGTAGAAGAACCTGACCATCCTCCATTGTTTTCAATATAATTGATCTCTCTTTCTTCTGAAAGCAAAATTTATGATAGCGTTATCCATCAAACATGTTATAATATGATAGTAAAAGAAAGTCAGGTCATGAGTTTTTAAACGACTGTGAATAGGAAACTTAGCCTAACCCTAACAGGTTAGAATCATAGATTCAAGGAACACGAGAATCTTCTTTAATGCTGATCAGTAGCGAGAAGCTCGTTTAACAATTCAAGATAGTTGATGCTCGTGTAAAACTAGGTGCAAATCGACAAAAATACACATGTATAACCTTGTGCAGTTGTGCAAGTTGGTTTGTTGGACTATTTAAATTTCTAGGCCATTCAAAATTTTCAATTCTTGATTAGAGCATAATCTGTAAGAACTTATCATCGCATTTAATGATTACCTTAAACTTTCAAGTTACATGCATATGTATGTATAAGTGGATGTACATATACACGTATAATACACCATGTATACAGGTATAACATGCATGTCAAACACACATGAGGATACACCACGTACACACATGAGGCTTGCAAACACACGCATAGTTTTGCTACTCAGCATAGTAGGAAATGAAAAAGCAGAATGATAGCAGATCCCTTACCACAACAGAGGATACACCGGGAAACAATCCAGCACAGATGATGGATCTAACAAGATGCTCATCATGGCTAAACATATCGCAGATATCGCTTCTCTGATCTATAAGGCCTGTGTCTGTGAGCAACGAATAGAACTGCTTCCGCAAAGAATCGATGGCTTTCAAAGTTTGGAAAGAAAGAAAATTTTTCCAGCAGTAATCATAACCAGATCGTTCCCTTTCAGCATTTCTCCAGCCATCATAAGCATGAACAAGGGCAAGATGGTCACTGAAATTGCGAGCTGTGAACTGGGCCTTAGCTGACTCAGCAAGCTGCAAAAGAGGAGAGCATTTGAGTCACAATACAAATGCATATCTTCAGCAGTCTCATGAAACAAGGAGAGAACAATGATTGAACTCACATCTCTTTTGTCGTACGGCATCAGAAAAGGATCTCTAACGCTCAAACCAGCAACAACAGTCATTATAGGATCAAGACACTTTAAGATGGCCCCATAAATGAGCATCTTCCCGAGTTTGGCTCTACTGGAAGCACAGACAATTTATGACCTGAAGCAACAAGAAAAAAGGCTTATCAAATTTCTGCCACGCATCTCAGTTTCATTTAATTTAGAGTTTACGTTTGATATAAAGAATGAAATAAATAATAAAATGAAAGCAAGTCCTGGTTCCCTACCAAGCACTGTCAAATTTTTTTTCTCGTCTAAAGCCCTAATAATCTTCAAATAGTCGACAGCATTTTGGACCTACAAAAGAGAAGAATGACAGTAGCTATAGATATCAAGGTTCGCTGTATCAAAAACAGTATCATAACCAATTTTTCCAATAACAGTGCGTTTTCATTGATGTGTAATGAAAGGGACCGATACAAACTGATATGGACCACTACGGAATTTTACTCATTTTGTTTAACAAAATAAGCTTCAGATCACATTAAAAAGGTGTCGTGGAACCACTTCTACCTAAAATCCGAACGGATGGTAGCAGTCCCATTATATTATTTGTATCTCAACAGTCTCTTTCACGCGAAAGCTCGCTTGGGCTTCGCGTGGACAATGCACTGGCCAACACAAATCAAGTGCCACACAAAAACAACAACAATTGGGAGTTGCAGGATTCAAAATCATGTTCTCACTGTCACGCATGCTCTGATATCATGTCGTGAAACCACTTCTACCAAAAATCTGAACTGATAGTAACATACCCATTATATATTATTTTGTGTCTCAACACTCTTCTTCACACGAAAGCCCACTTGGGCTTCGCGTGGAAAATACACTGGCCAAACACAAACCTAATGTCACACAAACACCACAAACATAACACAACAAATGGGAGTTGTAGGATTCGAACTCGTGACCTTACTATTACACCTACTCTGATACCATGTCATGGAACCACTTCTACCAAAAATCCGAACTTATGGTAAAAGTGGTTTCACGACATGATATCAGAGCAAGTGTGATAGTGAGGTCACGAGTTGAAATTCTACAACTCCCAATTGTTGTGTTTCTATTTGTAGTTATTGCATGCTACTTGATCTGTGTTGGACCAGTGCATTGTCCACACGAAACCCAAATGAGCTTTTGCGTGAGGGGAGTGTTGAGATACAAATAATATAATGAACCTATTACCATCAATTCGTACTTTTGATAGAAATAGTTTCAAGATATGGTATCAGAGCAGGTGTAACAGTGAGATCACGAGTTCGAATCCTGCAACCCCCAATTGTTGTGGTTGTGATTGTGTGACACTTGCTTTGTGTTGGGTCAGTGCATTGCCCACGAAAAGCCTGAGTGAGCTTTTGCGTGAGGGGCAGTGTTAAAATATAAATAATATAATGGACCTTAACAACAAATAAGGAAATAGCACAAAAAATATAAAAACCATCAACACGAAAGTCTAAATGTCAAGCCAAAGTAGATCAAGTGTAAATAATATTGGGAAACATGTCGATCTAACATATTACGATAGAAGACATTTCAACTAAATGAAGAATGATACGTATGATAGGTGTAAATGAGAGCTCGAAAGGGAAAAGGATGGGTATAGTGGTGTGTGGGTCTCTTGGTCAAAGGAAAAAAAAAAATAGGTTTTAATCATGGTTCTAGATAGCGGATATCGAATAGCAGCGAAACATATCGAATAGCGGATAGAGAATAGCGGATAGCGAATAGCGGATAGCGGATAGCGAACATATATCAGGGTTATGACTGAATATAGGATTTTCTCAAATAAAGTATAATCATCCTAGCATTAGGTATAAATCTTGAAAAAAACGAAAATCTCATTACTTAGTTATAAACTATTCATCCAAAAACACAACTATTAGAATTCATTCAATAACAAAAATGAAAACAAATGTCCACAGCAACTCTATTTTACATCCAAATTCTATATAGAGGTTCCTTCAACCTCAACACGATGGATTAACCAGCTTACAACCTTTCATCTTACGTTAGAAAAAAAAAAGAATAATTACAAATAATAAATTCAAAGTGAATTAATATATTTTTTCTTATCCGATATTGGACCGAAATTAGGGGATATCGAGCTGATATTGCGGGTTAAACCCGCTATGACAGCGATATTGACCAATTCTTTTTGTATCGGTAATCAGTTATAATACTCATATCATAGCGGCCGAAGGTCTAAAACCAATATATTGGCCCATATTGTGGCCGCTATGACCGATATTTAGTATACTTTTAGTCAATGATACGTATCCCTCAATATCGGCCCGATACATCGTATGTATCGATCATATCGACCAATACACCCTTGAAACACCTATATCGCTTATATTGAGGGTGTATCGGAAACGGTTTCGTCGAAAATGACATGTATCGGAACCGACATGTATCGATATGGAAAACCATGATATAAT
>JAOVYX010015905.1:0-26280 GCA_035668315.1 Drosera spatulata | reverse complement strand
GATGTAGAATTTGAAGTTGATGTAAATTTTGAAGAATGCAGCCACATTTTGTAACTAGTTATTAACTAGGTTGGCTGTATTGTAGATGACAGGGTATGGTTCTTGCTGATCCATTCTTATAAGTTGTAATACGGAACTGTTTTTTCTTTTAATTAATTCAATGGCCGGGACATTGGCTTGCTCTAATAGGGTGTAGCATTAGTTTTTGATCAGTTTTTATCCAGTTTCAAAGAAACACAAAATACCTAGGGTTTGAGATTGGATCTCGCTTAATTCTATTATTGCTCTTTGATCGATTTGATTCCAGTGAGTATTGACATCACCCCTCAACAGAGAGGGACAAACAAACAGGTTTGAACGTAGAGGTCCTGCCCGAATATGTGCTTTGAGAAGGTCCATGGATTCGTATTTAATGAAGCAGTGATAAAGTGTGATGCTATCTCTTAGTCTATTGGATTGAAAATAAGTCAAATTCACAGATTTATTGATGTGAAAGAGAGTTTTCAAATAATCGTATCAAAATAAATAATGTTATGTTTCTTGTTTTATGATAAAACCTTTCTAGTCGATGATCATGATAGCAATATAGCCCATACCCTTGGATGACTAAATATGATCAGGAAGAAATCAAGTGAACTAGGTACATTATTGGAATTTTTTTATCGGCAAACGTTAAGGTCCGACTATAGTTTTTTATCCTGGATTCTGACTAATTAATTAAAACTATTTGATATGTCTTTTTGTTTATCAAAATGAAAAATCAAAAATAGAAAATTAAAAATAAAAAAATGGATTTTAGTTTTCAATTTTTGATTTCTTTGAAGCCTTGCTTGAGACCGTTTCTTCTCATAATCAATTTATGGGACGTGATAATTTTGATCCACAATACCAAACAGCCCCTAAATGATCGTACTAACACATCTGCATAATTTAAGGAGGAGCATTCAAGCTAAAATGGTAGCTTGAGCCTTGAATCTAGCACAAACTAAAATACAAAGAACCATTGTATTATGTTTAGATCAAGCAGATCTTGATTATGAAAAGACATGAATACTAATGACAATCAATTGAATAATTGATTTCTTTGTAGTCACTTTGTGGCCGAATTAACAACGGTAAACGGTAAAGGCGACCACTCTACTATTTGTATTTTTCATCTTCATTAGCATGTTTTCATTCAGCTATGAATTGATTTCGTTCAACTTTTGAAGATGATTTTGCCTAGTCTACCCCACTGCCTCTACAATAATGTTGACAAAGTCAAGTTTATACCTCATTCCTGTAATATGATGTGAGATGTGAGGGCGATTCGTTCTCTTTTCTTTTGCGAATAATACTATCTACCGACCACAGTTATATTCACTTAGTTCCATAAAAGATATAATGTTATATCAAGATTACATTACTCAATATGTATCTTGAGAAATTCGTTATTTGTTTTAACGACGCAATAAAATTACGTCGTTGACTTACAGTTAAAGTACATAATTTAAAGTATCATTAATGTTTAACGATAATTTTACATAAATGATATTTAATCGTAACGTAAACGATTCATAATATGAATAATTTTATTGTTAACATATACGTATGTTATGTTTATTATGGGACGGAGATAGTATGTTGACGACAACCTTTCATTCATTACACATCTTGTAGAACCACAAAAAGAATTAACAAAATATTTAAAGTTTAATACGCCATCGCCCCTTCTATCAATAGTTAAAGTTTAATGCGGCATTCGCTTGTCATATCCATGTAAATATGTAAAGTTATAATCATAGTTTTTTTTTTTTTTTTTTTTGTATATTAGTCATAATGGGGCCAAATACAGTAATATTGACCTTGATTTTTAATAGATTCAAATATATAAATAATGATGAATCCTAATGTGTTAACGATAAATGTCTAATTCTTAATTGAAGTTTCATAAAAATCTCACACTGATAATTAAGTATCAATTGTTTATATAACATATTTTTTAATTATAACATCATATAAAGGTTATTTTATGTCGATTTAGAACCGTTACATCAAATATGCTGCGTTCTGTGACTTATTCTAAATCTTGAAATACTTGGCCCTCATCCTCACTTATCCTGAACTTCTAATTTGGAATGCATCTAATGATCATCACCAACTTTTCATCTGTGATCCTTTGCTGCAGTACTGTACACATCCTAGACTACATTGACAATCTTAGTTCTAAGACTAAGTAGATGACTATGAATATGTCATAATTTAGAGCTTTGCTCATTAACTTTTATATAATTGGAGGGATTACACATGCAATCTGATAGTATATAACATAGAAACCATAACAATAATAAACAATAAATCTCACATCAAAATTAATATATTGATCTTTCATCTACACAATTGTGCGATCAAGAAACTTCTTCATCATAATTATAGATGAATGAGTCACCTAGTTGGTATTAGCTAATTAATCCATATTGGATACAACTTTTGGAGTATGTAAGCCAATTTTGACCTATATTCACGAATGAAAAATATATTTAAACAAGAATCCTAACGCGTACGCTGCATGGAATGAATAAGCACATTAAAATGAAGAAACATACCCATCTAAGTCATTTTATATATTAAACTGGTTTTCTTATTCATTTTATATTTAACTATTACGATTTACGTGTATTGTTTACATTAACCCTCAATATTGATTATCTTTTAAAATAAAGCATAGTGATAAAAATATATATTGTAAAATTGGCTTATAAATAAGATAGTGTATCCGTCGGTACATTAATCTAGGAGAACCAAAATATAAATATAAATATATATAGATAGGTAAACAATTACTATTGATTTTGAAATAAGATAAAAATATACTTCATATGTTACCTAAATTATTGTGTTGTGAATATATTTGTGGATAAGATTAGCTATAATCTTATCATCGTTATAAAAACAAATACTATTGTTTCACTATGCTAAATGATAATTTTATGGGAAATTTACCTAAAACTACAAAAAGATGAAAAAAAATACCAAAAGAATACAAACGGAACCTGAATTTCAAAAACATACAATTGGAGCCTAAAACCCACACGCACGACTTTAACTTGCCAAAACTCACGACGCGCTCTATTCTGCCTCATCATTTCTCACAACGCTCTACAAATTCATTCTACCTGCCAATTTCAATTTCGACCTGCCAAATTCAGCCTCCTAATCTCTCTGAACAATTTCGACCTCCTAATCTGCGAATCCAATTTCAATTTGATGTGAGGCGCTCTGTAAATTTGCTGCGAGAACAATTTCAAAAGGTATGATTTTAACTATCAATTTGATGAATAGTTTATCAAAGGTGCTCTGATTCATGATTTTATGAATATAAATCCGCTGAATGGAGTTTTGTTCGAATTATTTTCTCACAGATTTTTGACTCCATGCAATGCATTCAACAAATTAATGTTTTTTTATTCAAAAAGGTATGATTATAATAAGAATAAACTTGCAAACCCTAAAAACATGAAGAGAATGTCAATTCTTGTGTGCTTGTGATATATTATTATTTGATAGGGTTAGAAATATAAATTCACACCTTTTAACAATAAACAGAAGTTCGGTTTAATATCAAACAGGCGGCTCTGTTTAATATCAAGCAGCGGCTCTGTTTATTTTCAAATAGCGGCTCTGTTTATTTTTAAACAGACGCTCTGTTTAATTTGAAACAGTGGCTCTATATAATTTCAAATGGCGCTGTGAAATTTCAAAAGGCGCTGTCTTTAAAAATAAACAAGCGCTTTGTTATATTACTTTTCAAAATTATAGATGCACACTGACATTATTATCAAATGTGGAACAAAAACAATGGCAGGACAATACATGAGTAATTTAAGTGCGTTAGTGAAAATTTTGACATGTATAAAAGAGGCAATGACAGTTACGGATCAACACAGATTGTATTTTATAAAGACCTCCTTTTGAAATCTAATAAAGGCGGTTCTCGAAGAAAGGGTGACGATTGGGAATTAAAGGAAAAACGACCTTTGCATACATCAAATTATGGCAGGCTACAACAGA
The DNA here is from genome assembly GCA_035668315.1 of Drosera spatulata. Classification (NCBI taxonomy): domain Eukaryota; kingdom Viridiplantae; phylum Streptophyta; class Magnoliopsida; order Caryophyllales; family Droseraceae; genus Drosera; species Drosera spatulata. The sequence continues at coordinate 22,230 of JAOVYX010015905.1, read as the reverse complement.
ACGGAGAGATCCTTCACCTTAGGCAACCATATATTCACTACTGAAGAAATGGACATGAAACTGATTTTTGGAATAGTTGATGGCAATATTGACATGGATCAGGACGGCTTGATGGAAACAATCAATGACTCTGAATTCCTGGACAAGCGTTTTAAGGATCGAAAAACGGGAAGTAGAGCATAGAGGGAATTGCCAACAAAGAAAATCAAAGATGCATTGATTGAAGTTTCACATAAAACAGAAGTGTCAGATTACGAGGACACAGCACGACTCATGGTGCTCTACATGTTGAACACACTATTCATGAGCACGTCAAAGACATCTTTGAACTGGAGCTACTACAATTTTGTGGCCGACTTGGATAAAATGCGTGATTACAAGTGGACGTCATACTTTTTTTAAACGTTGATTGGATCATTAGATGATAACTGCTCCATTCCAGAAAAAGTGACAGGATGTGCAATGCTAATCCTTGTAAGTATTTCAGGCGATACAAACTTATTTTTTACAGTCATTCTTTTTGGCACTCTGTGTTTCAAATAGGAGCTTTGTATTGTAGATTAACATATAATCAATTAAATAATGATGCTTAATTGTTTTAATTGTGAGTACTGGTATCTGAAAAGCACTCAATTAAATAGTCGCTCTGAAAATAAAACACAGACGCTCTGACACTCTATGTTTTAAATAGACGCTCTTTTTTGTAAATTGACATAATATCAATTAATGATTGTTAATTGTTTTAATTGTCAGTACTGGTTTCTAGAAAGGATCGAAGTTGTAAAACCATCATCACATGTTTATGAAGGTTGGAGCATACCAAGATGTGCCAGATGGAATCTAAGAGATATGCCGAAAGACATCGATGCTTCCTTTAAAAAATTTGATGTGAAGAAGGTAAATAAAATATTTAAATGGTTTCATTTATCATAAATGTCTGGAACAATACAATTATACAATATGGTCTTAAATTTTTTTCAAATAATTTTGGACCAATTACGTCCAATTGAAATAGAAAAGGCTTTGTACGGCATGTTGCCAAATGACGATGAAGCAGATGACGATGATTCCTGCAATGGAACACCAACACAAAGGTCTGATGTGGTTGATTTTGAGTTCAGGACAAAAAGCTATCCCTCGGATTCAACTGAGGCAACAGAGAGCGATGAAGAAATGCAGGAAAAAGATGAAGAAGTTACCTCTGGTGATGTGTTGATAAAACACATCAAGCCTGGGAAAATGGAATTGCTACACAAAGAAGTTTTGTTGTTGTGAGAAATGGTAACAATTACATAAAAAATTTTAAAAGTCTGTTTCTAAAGAAAAGATTATTTAAATTTGTAAAAAAAAACTTGAGGAAACAAGCAAAAATTTGGAATTGGAGAAAGAGCAACACAAGGATGCAGAGGATGCGCTGACTTTGGATGGAGCAAAGGTATGATTTCTTGGGTTTTATTACTAGGCGTTCTGGAATATTTGTTCAGGCACTCTGTGTATAATAAATCAGACAAAAGAGCATGGTCATTCCAAAAATTAAAAGGTGTTGAATTATTCAGGTGAGACTCTTGGAAGAAAAATGCAAGGAGAAATGTGATGAAGTTAAAGTGGCTGTAGAAAAGGCAACGTAGTAAAAAGAATTGAAAAACTGTCGTTATGTTTTTTAATGAATGTCTCTTGAATTCAGAACTGAAGTACTAATCATTTAGAAAATCATTTTTTAAAATGTCAGATTAAAGCTTTGCAAGGAAACATTGAGAAAACAAAACAAGAATTGTCAAAGGCATTGGAAAAAGTAAAGAGAACACACTATTTCTTAAGGCTCTCTGTGTTCTTTAATAGACGCTCTGTTCATACTATTTCTTAAGGCGTTATATGTTCTTTAATAGGCGCTCTATTCACATTGTTTCTTAAGGCGCTATGTGCTTTTTAATAGACGCTCTATTTTATTGCAATGATTTCTATGGTTTATTCAAAGATTTTTAGAAATGATTTTTTTATTCCAATAGGACAATACCTTGGAGGATGATTTAACCTCAACATGATCCAAACTTGAAACATTACATTTTACAAAGATGAGTCAAGTGGGGATGCAAGGAGACGAACCATCCAGTGCAGCAAAAGATATTTTAGAACTGGAAAAGAAAATTGAAGAATTGATTCAAGCGAATGCAAAGTTGAAGTTATTGATGTCAAAAGAAGCCAAAGTCAAGGAGCTGCTGCAGGAAGAACTAAAGAAATCTAGAGAATTGATAATGAAAACCTCAGCGGAACAGGAGAGGTTAAATAGAATAATCTTTGTAAAAGACGATGAAAAAATAAAGCTGTTGGAAGAACTTGAAAAGGAAAGGAAGATTACCGTAGAATACAGACAGTTATTTGAGAGCACGCAGAGAATAATGCAGACAAAAGAACAAGAACTACAGGATCATTATCAAATCAATGATGATGATCAGCTGTTAAAAAATGAATCCGAACAATAAGGCCAAGCAGAGAAAGAGAAGAAAAAGAAAAAATCTGGATGTACACCGACGTCGATGATCAAACGCATCAAAGACAAGGGTCCGAGATCAAAGAAAAGGATGAGCAACTTTGACTATGATGATTCGAAGCGAAGCAAGACGGAAGGGGATGTTGAGAGCTACCTAACGGACGAAGTAAGGAACAAATGGGCAATGATGAAGGACCAACCCTCTATGTCTACGTAAGCATTTGAATTAATGATAATCTTGCTGTGAATTTCATTTATTTTCCTTCTTTTTACATATTAAATAATTCTACTTTGCATTTACATCATGAAATCATATATTTTGCAAAACAAAGCGCCTGCTATAAACAAAATAGAGCGCCTGTATTGCAAGATAACAGAGCGCCTCTTTGAAGAAAACAAAGCGCTCGTTATAATGTTTTTATTTTGTTGAAAAATATAAAATAGATGTTAAACTAACTAAGTAATTATCATTTCAGTGACATGATTTGTATAACAAATGACGGGATCAGAGCTGATGCGCACGTTGATTATGACGACGTCAATCATATTGCAAAAGATGGAACATTGTCCAATACTACGATCAACGCTTATGTAACATTGATGTTACAAAAAGTAAAATGTAAAAAACAAATTGTGGTTTACACTACAGAATGTTGGGTAAGTTATTTAATGATATGAATATTAGATTACATTTCTATTTCAGTATGACATAACACACTTCTTCTATTATATTTAATACAGTATTTTGTTACACAACAAAATCAAGAGGCAGCCGAAAAATGGATAAAGGAGAAGATGATTGAACAAAGGGCATAACGTTAGCACCTGTTCTCAATGAACTCAACTGCAAGATCGTCAAAGGGTTCAACGACTTTTCATCGGACTCTGTTAGCGTTCAACAGTGAGAATAATAGTTGGCTTCATCACAATTCGAAAACAACAAAAACACCGTACGCGAGAGATACTCAAATACTGGTAAGAACAGATACGTCCAACAAAAATACTATATCCAATAGATGCTCAAAAAAGAAAAATGTTAACAATATTTTCAACATGATGTAGGTGGATTATGTGCACAGTTACCTGCAACAGAGCGACGTCGGAACTCAAGTAAATGAGAAGCCTAAAGTGATTATCAACAAAAATGCACCTTTATAGCAAAATATGGACTGTGATGTCCACGTTTGCTGTTGGATCGAATTAATGGCAAACGGGGAAGAAATACCGAAGTCCACAACACTAGAAGAAATCCGAATGTTCTGAGTAAAGATGTTATCGACTTTGATAGAGGAATATCAGTTAGAAACAATGTGACGGTTTTCGCATCTTATTGTGCTACTTTCTGTTTCGGGAATGATTTGACTTATATATTGCTCAATTCAATGAAACATATGAGATCGATTGCCCTTATGTGTCTTATTTTGTGTTTTCTTTTCTGATGGTTGTATTCTTTGAAGGAGCTCTGTATCCAATACGGAAGACGCTATGTGTTTTGTATTGCCGCTGTACCACTCTTTAACAGTTTCAATAGGAGCTCTATTGTGTTAAAAGTTTGACAAAAACATGAAAAGAAACAACATTCAAATACACAGCGCCCCTAACAAAAATATCAAAAGACAACATTCAAATGATTAATTAAAAAAAATACATTTTTCTTTTCAAAGGAGCTATGTGTCAAATACAGAATGCGCTCTGTGTTTTGAAGTGCCGCTCTATGGCTAACAGTTTCAATAGGCGTTCTGTTTTGTTAAAAGTTTGACACAAACATGAAAAAACATGACGCTCTTTTTTAAATACACAACCCCTCTAACGAAAACATCAAAAGACAATGTTAAAATGATAAATAAAAGAAATACAATTCATGCTTTCAAAACTTACAGAAATTAAAAAATAAACATATGTATCGATCATGGTATAGCCTCACGACAAGTTCTCCGGTTATGATTGACAAATTTCTTGCGCCTTGAACACTTCAAAACCCTTCTCACATCGACACTGGACAAAATACGATATTTTTTGGGCCTTTCAGGTTACTGTCCCACTGATGGTGAAAGTATTTCAATAGCTACCTCATATGCAATTTGATCGGCTAAAGAAGATGGAATAGGATATATGAGTAACTCATAGCTTCCCCGGTAATTTTCCTTCAAAAAATAAGGATCGATCAAGTCTTTTAACGGCAAAGAATACTTTCCAATAACACATGCTGCATGAAGGCATGGAAAACCATTGGGTTGTCACATTCGACACGAGCAAGTCCTTTCTCTGATATTGACCAAAGCTGTTGGGTCCGTAATCACCTCAAAAATCATCTCCGAAGATTTATTCACTGAGAAAATATGAGAGTTCTTCAATAATTCATTCAAAGTGTCTGACATCCTAGGGCATAACAAGCCATTTCATTCATCCGCTTCTTTCCTACGATTGTTGAACCACTCCATTAATTTGATACGAATATGATCCAACATCAGAGTGATAGGAAGTTCCCTTGCATCCAAAAGCCAAGCATTAAAAGACTCTGCAGCATTAGTCGTCATCTCCTTATATCGACAACCGATAGAAAAACTTATCGCCCACCTATCATAAGGTATCAAAGAATCCAAGAACTCCAATGCTAACTTTTCTCCTTTCTTCTGAAATTTAGCAAGCGAATGATAAAAATCAGTGATCGTTGGTGTTTTCGTATATTTGTCAAAAAGACCAACAATATAATCCTTTTAAGATGCTGGCATATTAGTTCCTCGTTATCGTGCTTTCAGATTATCTTTGAGGTGGCGGAGACAATAACAGAGTGGATGATCAGGGAAAACTTTTGGAAATGCTTGCAAAAACCTCAAATTACGATCACAGATAAAATTAATCTTCCGGTCAACTGTAATTATTTACCGTAGGTCCATAAGAAACCAACGCCAACTAACATACGTCTCCTATCAACAATAGCAAAACCCAAAGGAAAAAGTCCTGTGAAAGAAAAAATGAGATAAAAAAAATGAATCCAGATAAGAAATTAAAATAGAGCGCCTGTATAGAACACAAAGCGCCTGGTATATATGTAAAAAAAATGTTCACTTTGTATAACAAAAATAAAGGATGTATTAAAATGTATACCCCTATTAGCATCCTTCCTTGTTGCTGCTAATATGACTCCGCTGAAATCATCCTTTAAGAATGTGTCATCAAGGATAAACAACTGCCTACAATGATTGAATCCTACAATGGACGCATGGAATGCAACAAAGAGCCTAAAAAAACGTTTGGTACCATCAACCAACTCCAAGGTAATCCGATTTTCCGGATTAGTAACCAGCAGAGCTTCAACATACGGCTTTAGTTTTGCAAAGGACTCAGTGCAATCTCCACCCACCATCATCTTCGTCTTTTTAAGGGTATTCCACGATTTCTTATATGATAAATCAAGACCATAATTCGATTGAAAATGATTGCAGACCTGGTTGCTATCAACATGAGGATCATGACGTACCATGTCGAAAACAACCTGTGCAAGCCATTTGGACTTAATACCCTTAACCGATGGTTCGGGAAAAAAAAAGCTATCCACAGGAATAAGTGTTATTCATCTTTCTCATGTAAAAGAATATTATAAGGAAACAAGGAAGCCATAAGAAACCATTCACAGCCATCCTCTTTCAAAGAACAAATTGCATAAATGCTCTCCTTCTCATTTCTGTTCAAGGTATATTTAAATCCGATCTGAGTTGTATATAACGCAAGATATTTCCTAAACTGTTCAACACCACCAGGGAAAGTTTGTCCAACATGCTGAATAAAACTAGACCAATGCAATGAACACAAAGATGGTAGCACATTGGTCGAAGGACACCCTTCCAAAATAAGCAATGATTCAGCAACAACACTTTCATCAAAATCATGAACATAACCATCTTGCCCAACAAAAACATCACACACCAACAAACATGAGCCTGAAAAGGAAGTTTTGTCAAGGCACTTTGTTTCCAATAGCCGGCGTCCTTTCCCACATAACTAACACTCTATTTGACTTGCATAATCCGAAACCAGATTGCATGATCCAGATCGCATTTGATTGCTTCTACATTCAGCACTAACATTAACAGAACGCAAAGAAAAACAACTCAAGACCTCAAACATTGCTATGAAATCCTCTTGATCTCTCAGCATACAACGATCATGATCCGGGATCGAATAAAACAAGTTCAATTCAATGTTTCCACCAATCTGAAACCGATCTCATATCTTTAGAACAAATTGATCAAAACCTCCATCTAGATCACATACAAAAGAACAGGAAACCAAACTAAATCTGCATTTGAAAATCAATTTATTATCCATCACAAGACCTAGATTTGCTGTCAATCCAAGATTCGAAACTTCTTCGCTAGATTTCGTTGATGCGAAATCCAATGAATTTGTTGATGGAAAAGAAATTACAATCGCACACTGGAAAAGAGAAAAGGGCCACGAAACCGGTAATGAGGCAGTTTCAAACAGTTCTTGAGGAATTTTAAAAATTGTATGTTTTGAGGAATAAGATTTCATGTGTATATTTTTTGAATTGATTTCCCAAAACTGTAGGTTTGGCTAATTTTCTGTAATTTTATATATAAGATTGTCAGGATTTTTGTATGAATATTTCTTAATGAAATTTTTTATATAAGATTATTGTATAAATGTTTTACTTGATTCAAATAAATAGAAGTTTATAAATCTAATCTAATTTAATATATGTTGTATTACCTAGTCTTCTTAGGTGGCAAACGGCAAACGGTATGATAGCATATTATTGTCATTTTAACAAAATATCAGTTAAAAAAATTAAAACGAATTAAATAAAATCTAATCTTTCATATATCTCAACCAATCAAAATTAAAACATCCTGATTTCTCCTCTCATCAACAAGCATAACCTGAATTTTATTAAATCTAATATATATCAAAACCTAATCACCATGATTCTACATGGTTAAATTCTCAATTAAAAAAAATCATATCTAAATCAAATAACCAAGATTCTATTTTTTTTTCTTTTATAAATTGTTAGTCTTCAACTTATTTAAAATAAATATAAATTTTAATATCTCGAATTTTTGACGTATAATATTTCGATCAAATAAAAATATAGAAATTACCTATAAGTGTGTTTTCAAATTACGGATGATTGAAACACTTTTTTTTTTTTTATGGATTGGTTCATTTTTTGAAAAAAAAAAAAATCATACTTGGTGTGATTTACCCTTCAATCAAATACAGTTTTCCAAAGTTGTGTCTCAATCAAATCATTCCTTCCTTTCTTACGTCTCAATCAAATCCCAGTTTATCACACCCCTATTCTTTCCTTCTACACTTTGCATTAGATTAAATAAGGGCTCCTATTAAATCAAATCAATTCCCAAATCAAATCAATCGAAATTTCTTGACCCATCCCCAAACACCATCACAATCGTTGCCCCGCCATCGTCACCATCCTCGCCTTGCCACCATCGTCGTGCCCTTCTCCATTGTCCCCAGATACCATCATCTTGACTTCAACCCCAAGCCCCACCGTCTCCTCCGCAGATAGCCCAAATAGTCCTTGATATTGTTTATGTAGTGTTTGATTCAGTATTTGGGCCGTGATAAAGAAGATGAAGTGGGATATAGCGCGATTTCCGATAAAAAGATCTAATGATTGATTTTGTTTTGCTTGATCTATTAGAAGTTGGTTTGTTCAGTTTGGTTTTCCTTTGTAAAATTTTTCATATGACTATTTACCGTCCGATATTTTTGTGTAACTAAAGATATAATGGGTAAGACTTTTTTTAAGCTGTAGTTAAAATTAAGTAAAATTAAGAATACATTATCAATAGGCCTTATTTTTTAAACTTATTTATCAATAAATCACCTAACTTATTAATTATCATTTGATCTTATTTGGTTTGATTTTAGGAATGATATTTTATCTTTTCTTATTGAATTCAAGTCTTTTATTTTTAGTAGATGACTAATTGGTAAATAAGATAAATGGGTATGATCAATTTATAAATACTTTAGGTTTTGATGACTAATTGATAATTTTCTCTAAAGTTAAATGTCATAGATGGCTTTTAAAAATTTGTAAATGTCAAAACTACCCTAACATACTATCTAGAGGTATGCCTTCTAATTTCTTATGTAATTGTATATATAATAATAGATAGGTTAAGTGAAATTAGATATCATAGCTATCCTTTTATTTTATTTAAACAATAGTAAAAATTAAGTGAAATTAAATATCGTAATTAAAATTAAGTGAAACGAATTGTCATTGACATCTGTTATAATTTTTTAAAACAGTATTTAAAATTAAGTGAAATTTAATATCATAATTGTAATTGAGTGAGACTAAATGTCATAGATATCCTTCAAAAAATTTGTAAATTACTAATATGTTTTTTTTTTAAACTTATTTATCAGAAAGTCATCTCTAATTTATTAATTATCATTTGGTTTTGATTTTAGCAAATATTTGTTAAAGGTTTTATTTTTGATAGATGACTAATTAATAAGTAAGATAATGAAGTATGATCAATTGATAAATATATTAGGTTTTAATGATTAATAGGAAATTCTCTCTTAAAAAATTTAAATTTCAAAACTATCCTAACATACCATCTGATGATTTGCCATCTGAAAAATTAGTGTAACTGTATATATAATAGATTTTGAAAATAGTAATAAGAGTTTTAATGATTATATGAAAAAAAAAATAATTATATGAGTTAAGTAATTTAAAAGTTTTAATAATTATGTGGAAAAAAAATTCAACACTATTATTCAATAAAGAAAAATGAGAATTACCACATAGTGTTACTTTTTGATTTTATTTACCTTTTGATATACTCGAAGATATTAATTATCAATTGATACCAAAAGATTATTGCATCCCTCGTTTACCCTCTTCTTAATATTTAAATATAAACCCTAATTGTTCTCATATGTCTTCTTCTTGAATAATTGAATTGTCATAATGGCGAAAAATTCATCTCCACCTCATCAACCTCAAATCCATCTCCTGATTAGACCCATTATCAATCTCATCCTCGAATCCCAAATCATACCCATCATCATCATCATATCCATATGAGGATTTGTCCTTGTCATTGATGACTCGGTACAACAATGACGACGATAACAAACAAGTTATCCCGTCACAGACAAGGTATGAGAAGGGCAGAATGTATGTAGCCTTATCAATATTTTGAACAATAGAGACTGTTTCATAAAACCCTCACAAATACATCGATGACTCGGTGATTCAATGAAATGGAATTGGGCTCCGATGTCAACCATGTCAGGCAATTCGATGTCGAGGAGCTAAGATGAAGGGAGAGACGCGGTGGTGAATGGTTTTACCATTAGAGTGAGACGAGATGATTGCATAGAGCACTAACATCGGAGGAGATAATGGGTGTTGAGGCAACAACAAAGATTAAACGAATTGCACTGTCTTGAAAGATCATAGCAATATCATCTTTGACGGATTGGTCAATGACAACAAGGATGACGAAGTTGCACTGTTTCAGAAGATGATCGCACTGTCATCTTTGACGGATGAGTCAATGACAACGACAAAGCGCACTATTTAGGGAGATATATGCACTGTCATCATCTACGGCTTGGTCAATAAAGGCAGCGACAATGACGAAGTTATAGGGGAAAGATTAGTGTTAGGGTGAAAGATTATAATTTGATTTGAAATTAACATGTTTTCTTTTATTAGTAGATATCACAAACTTTCTTTATCCCGTTGCGAGGGGAAAAGGACCAAGGATGTCAATCCCCCACTGTTCAAAGGACCACAGAACTTCTATAGTGGTGAGCTCTGAAGCTGGTTTGTTGATGAGGTCGGTAGTCTTTTGACATCGGTCAAAGTGCTTCATGATCTCGAAAGAGTCAGCTTGGAGGGTAGCCCAATAGTATCCCTGCCTTAAGACACTTTTGGGCCAGGACCCTACTCCCATGATGTAGCTTGGTCAGGATGGTTAAACCTTCCTCTTTCGTGACATATTTGAGGAGGGGAGAGGAGTACGCCCTTTTGTACAAATTGCTATCCAGCAGTAGGAACTCCGGACCTTTTCGTCTCACCCTGAGGGCAGCTTTTGGGTCGTCAGGAAGCGTTCCATATGAGATGTAGGCACAAATGTCGTCTATCCATGACGGATTGATGTGCAGCGGTAGTGTCTCCGTCTTCTCAGCCTGTTCTGACCTCGGAGCAATCACAACTTCAATGTAATACCTGAGCTTTCCTGGCTTCTTTCCAGTTTAGGCACATCAGCTGAGATGATCGACCACTATGTTTGTCCTCCTGGGAATTTACTGCACTTGTAGTCCAGGGAGTTTTCGAGCTAACCTCACGACCGCTTGCCAATACCCTCTCATCGTGTCCCCGACTTTGCACAGCCAATTCATCTGCTTAGCTACCAGTTTTGAGTCTGTGTAAGCTTCCACGGCTGAGATGCCCAAGTTTCTGACCAGCCGAAATCCCGAGATCAGTGCCTCGTGCTCACCTGAGTTATTAGTAGCAGCGAACTGGAGTTCTATGGCACAAGGTAGCTCCCATCCTGTTTGGGTGATCAAGAGCACTCCTGGTCCTGCCCCCTTGTCATTCGAAGATCCATCTGTGTAGATCCTCCAAGGTCTTGTTGTCTTGGCTCGGTCCTCCCGAGCATCTGAGGTCGGGCCATTGGTGAACCGACACTCCACCAGGAAATCAATGAGTGACTATGTCTTAATCGTAGTTTTGGGCTTATAACTCAAACCATACTCGTTTAACTTCATTGATCAATTGATTAACCTCCCTGAGAGTTCAGGCTTGTATAAGACTTGTCTTAGTGGCTAATCTGTCACTATTATAATGTGATGAGCCTAAATGTAAGAGCAAAACTTCCTTCCTGCACTAACTAGTGCTAGGACCAGTTTCTCTATTTCGGGGTTCCTAGTCTCAGCATCGTGTAAAACTTTGCTTACAAAATAGATTGATTTTTGTTTGTTTCCTTCTATCCCGAAAAGAATTATCGAGATCGCATCGTCTGAGGCGCCTAGGTAGACAATTAATTCTTCCCCGACTTCAAGTTTTATTAGAAGGGGCAATTCTCCAAGATAGCTCTTGAGTTCAACAAAGACTTTCTAACAACTCAGGGTTCATTCCAAATCTGAGGTGGCTCCTCTCAACGCTTGGAACAAAGGCAGGGTCCTTTTTGAGCCTGAGGAGATTAATCTCCCAATCGCTGTTAGGCATCCTATTACCTATTTCCTTTTTGGTGTATTGGGGGTTCATGTCCAAGATGGCTTGAACCTTTGTTTGGTTGGCTTCAATTCCCCTGCTGGTGACTTTACACCGAAAATGAACTTTGCTGGATTGAGGCGTATGTTATAACTTCTGAGGACCTTGAATGTCTTCTCGAGCACGGAAGTATGGTTGCCGACTTCAGAGACTTGGTCAGCATATCCTCCACATAGGACTCCATACTTTCTCCTATCAAGGGTTTGAAGGCTTCATTCACTAACCTCTGGTACGTGGCTCCTGCATTCTTCAATCCAAATAGCATGACCCTGTAACAATAGGTTCCTCCTTCTGTGATGAAAGTGGTCTTAACTCGATACTCGGGTGCCATTTGGATTTGATTATAGCTTGAGAATGCATCCATGAAGAATAGGAGTTCATATCCTGAGGTGGCGTCAACTAGCTGATCAATTCGGGGCAGAGGGTAACAGTCCTTTGGGCAAGCCCTGTTCAAATCGCTAAAGTCAACACACATCCTCTACTTCCCCTTTGCCTTCTTTACCATGATCACATTAGCCAACCAATCGGGGTACGAGACCTCCCTGATAAATTCAGCTTTGAGGAACTTGCTCACCTCCTCGGCAATAGCCTTGTTTCTCTCGGACGCGAAGCTTCTTGTCCTTTGCTTAACGGGGCGAACTTTAGGATCAACTGATAGTCAATGTACTATCACGTCTGGGTCAATCCCAGGCATGTCTTCCGGTCCCCAGGCAAAGATATCCGAGTTACTTCTTAAGAACTGCATCAACTCTCCTCGAGTCGGTTCCTTCAACTCGGCTCCGATGCGGACGATCTTTTCCTCCTTCCCATTTTCCAGTGGGAAGACTTCAACTTCCTCCACTAGTTTGGGACCCTCAACTCGATCTCGGGGGTCTAAGTGAAGGGGGAAGGCTTCCCGAGTTAATCCTTTTTTCTACATGAAGGTGGCATCATAGCATCGTCGGGACTCTTTTTAGCTTCCTTTCATGCTGTCCTCACCATTTGGGATTGGAAACTTCAGGCTAAGGTAGCATGGTGCCCGACCACCCATGAGTCCACCAAGGTCGGCCTTCCGATGATCCTGTTGTATGCTGAGAGGAGGTCTACCATCAAAAACAGCGAGTTTCTTGTGAACCTGACCAGGGCAGTTTTGAAGGGTTTCAGATCCTTGTCCTCCAGTCCCATCTTCTTATAAGTTGAATAGTACAAGACATCCGCCGAAGAGCCGTTATCCATCAATATCGTTTCCACATTAAAATCCCCGATGTGGAGGGTCAGGACTAAGGCGTCGTCATGAGGAAAAGTGACTCCTGACCTGTGTTGTTGATGGAAACTGACCTCAGGGTCATCTCGGGGTCTCTGGATCTTATATCCTAAGTTCTTCAAGATGTTGTTCTCAGCCATGCCGGAAGTGCACATCGATGGGGATGGTACAAAGTGTCCTGAGATCACATTGATTCTTGGCCTTTGCATTGGGCCATCATTCCTCCTGTGAGGTGAGAGTGTCCTATCCTGAGGTCTTTGTGTTGATTTTTCCCTAGCCTGGGATTGGTACGCCACAAATCTTTTCAGGGCTCCTTTCCATATTAGCTCTTATATGGCGTCCCTTAGGTGACGGAACTCCTCCATATCATGCCCATGATCTTTATGATACAGGTAGTATCGCGTGGTATCTCGATTGTTCCCCCGAGAGTGTTGCTTTTCGAGATCTTTTTGGAGCAGGTTCTCCTCCTAAGCCGCATTGAGCACCTCAACTCGGGAAGCGTTAAGTGGGGTGTGATAGGAATAGATCGGATCTTTCTTAGCCTTTTCTTCTTTCTTCTTATCTCCCTGCCTTGAAGGCTGCCGTCTTTCTCCGAGTCTGGAGTGCACATTCCCTCGATCTACTGAGCTGGACTCCCAAACTGCCAAGTCCCTGAATCTATCTTGGACTGCCGTCTCGACTTCCGCAAAAACGTGTTGGCTTATCTTGGCCAGCAGGGTGGTATATGTCCAAGGGCATTTCAGGCTCAGGTCGTACGCCAAGCTTTGATTGTCCAACCCCCTTATGAGTGCTCGGCAAACGTAGTAGTCTTTCCCTTTTTCAATGTGAACGACCTCCGAGTTGAACCTTTGAACTATGGGACTTGGTGTTGCCTCAAGCTGAATTTGCCTACAACCGGTCCATTAATCGTACTACAGGTAAAACACCATTTGAGATTGTTCATGGGCGAAATCCTTTGACGCCACTAGACCTTGTGCCGTTTCCAGTTGACAAACAATTCAGTGCTGATGTCGAAGTCCACACAGAGCAAATCAAGAAGCTTCATTCTCAGGTTCATCACAGAGTTACTAGGCAGAATGCGAAGCATAAGGAGCGAGTTGATCAACGTCGAAAGTAACTTGTTTTCAAGGCAAGGGATCTGGTATGGGTACATTTAAGCAAGAATCGGTTTCCTGCTGGACGTGCTGGTAAGTTACAGCCACGCGTTGATGGGCCATTCAAAGTCCTTGAGCGCATCAATGACAATACCTACAGGATCGACTTGTAGGGAAAGTATAATGTCTCTGCCACATTCAATGTTGCCGACTTGTCTCCGTATCAGTCTGATGGAGATAGCGACGAGCTAGAAGAGGTTGAAAATGTGTCAGATTCGAGGGCGAATCTTTCCGTACCTGGGGAGGATGATGCATAACAGAGTCTACATGTTTCACTGTTTTGGTTTTTTTTTTTTTATTTGCTATTTTCAGTTACTAAGTCGTTTTGGACTTTTGGCCTTCTAGACATTGACTTGCTCTAATAGGGTGTAGCATTAACTTTTGATTAGTTTTTATCCAATTTCAAAGAAACACAAGATACCTAGGGTTTGAGATTCTCAATTCTATTATTGTTCTTTGATCGATTCGATTCCAGTGAGTATTGGCATCAAGGGGCATATTTCTTGTGCACACTTAGGTCCGTCTCCAAACTTGATCAAGCTTGTGCTCTGATGACAAGTGTAAGTATTCTGACGTGATGTATATTCAATTTAGGGACGAGAGAACAATTCACAAAGCTCAATCTATCTAGCACGATTCGAATCACATTATCATGATCTTATACATTTGACATCGCGATTAAGACACCTACACAAACTTTCCCATATGACAACCCACTACTAATCACAAAATGGTCCCACCATTTCAAAACTTTCACACCTAATCTCACCCAATAGTTCTAGTAGCTCAGCATCCCCCTCAATCACCCAATCATTCAAGCTTCATCTTCACCACTTTGATCACTACAAGCAATATGTCCCTTGAAAACTCCGATCAAACCCAAAACGGCAACCATGTGCGTCTCATGTGCAGTTTCGGCGGCAAGATCCTCCCGCGCCCGCACGACAACCAGCTCCGTTACATAGGCGGCGACACCAGGATCGTCTCCGTCCCCCGTGCCACCACCTACCCCGCGCTCCATGCCAAACTGTCCAAGACAGCGGGCGTGGCCGACGTGGCTATCAAGTACCAGCTCCCCAGCGAGGAGCTAGACGCCCTCGTCACCGTTGCTAGTGACGAAGACGTGGAAAACATGATGGACGAGATCGACCGGTCCGGGAGAAGCGGAGGAGGTGGTCGGATGAGGGTGTTTTTGTTCAAGAGGAACGAAGGAGGAGAGGACTCGCGGGGGAGTAGTATTAGTTCGCTTCTTGACGGGTCAAGTCACAGGGAGAGTTGGTTCCTCGACACGCTCAAGAATGGCGGAGGGGGCGGCGATGAGGGCGGTAGTGGTGGTGGTGGTGGTAAGTTGGAGAGGGAGCGATCGGAGGTGTCCTCGGTCGTGTCCGAGCTGCCTGATTATTTGTTCGGGCTCGAATGTCTTGATCACGAATCCAAGTCTAAAATCAGGCCCGGGCCACCCGAGACTGTGGGCTCCGATATGGACTCACCGGTCCCGGTTAACGTCACGTCTCCGTTCTCGTCCGGCCCGTTGACCCCGGTGAGCCGGTCCATGGGCGATCTCCCGCCTGTCAAGACCAAGCCCGAGGGCCCCATGGGTTCCGGTCTTGAACAGAGTGAGTCGGGTTTTCAGGATCTGGGCGGGCCGGTACAGGAACCGGCGCAGTACATGAGTGCGCCGCCGGTCTGGGGTAATTTTCCTGGGCAAGGTTATCCGGGTCACATGGCACAGGCGATGCACATGCCTGTGTACTACATGCCCGGATCCACCCCGATCGCCCAAGGGGGTACTCATGTCCAGCCAATGCCCGTCCCGAGCCCGTATCTTCAGCCATACCAGGTGCAGTCGGGCCAGGTACCGTTAGGGTACCATCCGATGATACCTGGTCCTGGTCCAACATATGGTGGGTCCATGAGACCGACATATGTTGGATCAACGAGGATAGTTCCGACAGATCCCTACATGCAGGCTCGAACTATGCCGGTTGGGCTGAACCAGCCACTATACTATGGGGTCAATAACGGAGCAATGGTTCCAAGCTTCCCAGGCTCCGCTGTGCCAATACCCGAGAACGACGTTCCCGGGTCTGCCCCCACTGAGAACGCAAATGCAAACTGGATGGCTCAAAATTGATCGTAGTAAGCATCAACGGATTTGCATTGTGTCAGTTGTCAGTTATTATAACACTACTTGGGAACATATAAGGAGCAGCAGCGCCTCTGAAGTGAGTGATTGTAAAAGTGTGGCTTCAGCTTACTATAAGCACTTGAAGCAATTGTATGTCTGTAACTATAAGGCTGATTTGTCTCTTTGATCTCTATAATTGTAACTTGTAAGCAGCTGTGTCTGATTTTATGATAAGCATTGTACCATTTGCATTCTGTATAAAACTTTTTTCTGTTATCCTGGACAGGATGAGGGGTTTACAATGAAACGAATAATACCCGCTGTTTTGATAATCCGTCAGAAACTTCACAACAGAGCAGAAGGAATTAGTTCAACTGGCGATCTAACGCAGACCTGCAAGAGCCAAGAATCCATGAGCATACAATTGGTCCTTCTCTAGCAGCTAATCACAGGAAACCAAGCAACGACATCTATATCAGAAATAACCATAAGATACATACATATAATATCTGAAAACCTCGTACGTTATTTATATGCTACAACAGAGTTGCACGATGAGAAAATTCTAGACAATCGTTTACATCCATCAATATTGTGTACTGATCAGCAAAACAATAAAACACTTGACCAAATAGGATAACACTATGTTCTTTGCCAAGCAAGGTTGTCAGACTTGCAATATCCCATTATCCACAGTTCATGTGGGCATGTCTGAGCATAGCACATGGGATGTGTATGATAGGGACGACAACTACATGAGAATGTTGTGCTAAATGCTCGAACTAGCTGTTCCGCCACTTCACATGATCCGATTAAACAAGCAGAAAACAGGAACAAACAAACAGAAAACAGGAACAAACAAACGGCATTTGTCCTTGAATGATATCAAGTGTAGGAAACCAGACCGTTGATCAAGCCTTCAAGTCTTCGCTGCAGGTCTAACCATCCCAAGTCCTGATCCGCTTCCCAGATGCTTGAAAGCCGTCGCTTCGAGATTATCATCATGACCGGCAAAGCCAGTGCCTCCTTTCTCCAATGTCACCAAATTCTTCTCCTTGCACGGTGTGTTGCATACTAAGCAAACCTTTTCTGTGGCCATGAACTTATCGGAGCACTTCTTGCAGAACACATGCCCACAGGTGCTGAGAGCCACGAGCGTCATGGTGTTCGTGAGCGTGACTTTGCAGCTTGGACATATACTTGTCCTCTCAAGAACCTTGGATTTCTTGGCGTAGTCATTGTTGTCTTCTGTGAAGTGGATTGGGAAGAGGGATTTGAGCTTCAGTTTCTCCTTGCCTTCGGGACACGTTGTAAAGGTAGATGGCGCTTGGACCTTAACCGGGGCATCCGGTGTGGCCGAAGGCAGCCAGAATGCTTTCATGGTTTTAAGCGCCTCCTCTTCGTAAGAAGTGACCTTCACGCTGTTGGCACCATGGAACCCATTTTTGTCATTAGTGTAGCTCCTGTCATTGTAATGAGGGACTGCTCCGTGATTTTGCTGATCAAACTCATCAACTTCCCTCGCCTTTTGCAGCATCAACTTCTCCGCTTCCTCCTCCTTCTCTTGCTTCTGCTGAGCAGCATGGGCAGCTAGCTTCCTACAATAACGGAATAAGCAATCTTTAGCATCTCACAACGCATGGAATCAGCTGTAGATTAAAAAAAGAAAGCATCCATGCCGATATGCTATGAAAAAAAATGATGAAGATGCCTATCAAATACACAGTATGCAACTCCTAGCACAAGCTTCCAGGTTGGGTTGGAAAGACACAAACTCGTTTTCAGTCAATGATGAATCATAGTTGTTAAAGCGTCGCCATGACGTCATGGCACTCGACAATGAACGCCATGCTCACTCGCTTCATAGACTACAATAGAACAGGCGCCATGACCTCACCATGACCTTGTCATGCATGCAGCTTTGGACGCCTTGCTCACCATATTGATCTTCTTTTCTTTAGTTATTTTATCATCACATGTTGTTTTTTCCTTTTTTGGGAACTTTTTTCAAGCAAGTGTTGGATTTGTAGCCTATTTCTTATCACTTTGAAACAATATGAAAAAGAAAAATGATAATTCACGTATAAGATAACTATTGACGAGATATACCGAGTGCTAATTGTTTCTATAGTGCAACCAAGAATGACTTCCAAGAGGCAATGATTATCTTTGACATTGTATTTATACAGAACCATATATTTTATGGTCTAGAGAGACTCATCCTAAATTAATGCATTCAACTCTTTGGGTATTTATTTGTATTTTTATATTTTATAAATTTATGTTCACGGTTGGAGGTTCTTATTAACTTATTAAAAACTTTACAATCCAATTGCATAGTTTGTTATATTTTCTTCACGTTACTTGCAAAAATATACAAAAAACAATCATGTATATTTCACAAATATATAGTTTGCATTGTTATTTTGCTATAAGTTTACATGAATATATGAATTACCCTTATGTTGCTATGGCAACGTCATGAAAATGCCATGTTCACCATGACATCAAGGCATTATTGCCTTGCCATGACTTACAATGGCGCCTTGACAACTATGCGATGAATAAGAACTTTGGGTTTGTAATAGATATTGCTACAAGACTACCTGAAATATGCACATTTCAGGTAGTCAATTTCAAAAAAAAAAAAAAAAAAAGGCTACCTGAAATATGCATATGGATTTATTCATGGAAGAAAGAGCGGGCTCCATTGCAACATAGGAAATAAAATAAAAATCCCGGTGCACGAGTAAAGGTTATCGTAAGAGGACCACAAAATCACTGTGCTCCTTAGTCAAAGCAAATTCAAATACAGTTCACAAATGGTTTTCATCAAAGAAAGCGTAACCCAAGCCTCGCTATCAGCTTAAGAAAACATGGATTTTTCAACAATCTTCAACATGAAACAACCACCACCACCATGACCATCACCAGCTCTTCCCAGTATTTAAAGTTCATAGATACAATTACTGAATTACACCGTTCTCCTCTAGCTGTCCAATATCCTTTTCAAGTTCATCATAAGACATCTGATATTCTAAAGCTAAGAAATTTCAACAAACACTTCAACAAATCAAAAAAAAAAAAAGCGAGAACTTGCCAAAGAACAGATTAGAATAAAATTGTAAACTTAGCAACAGAGCACTCTGCATCAGGTAAAAAGTAAAAACACAAGAAAAGAAGCAAACTCACACGGCAAACCATAAAAAGTGACACACTTCGATTCTCATCCTTCACAATATATCAAATGAAAGCATACCAGGAACTGAACTTACATTGGCATGATCATGGCCACCAAAAAAAAAAAAAAAAAGAAAAAAAGAAAAAAACATGTAGTATCCAAATTCAGCTTCCCAAAATTTTGCTTGCAGTTAACAAAGGAATCTAACGAGTTTGACCCATTGATCACAAATTTCCTCCAAAGGTTACATGTCTAATTCTTGATAGAAACAACCTATCAATCTATGGGGTAATCTGCTTAAAAATTTCTCTCCCAAGACCCACTCTAAACAGTAGCTATCTTTCCAATGTAATCACCTCGAATCCACTTAGGGTTTCCAAATCCCATAAAAACCCAATCCCAAAATCAACATTCAATACAATCGACTGCGTGTACAACCGATCAGAACAATGGTAAAAATCCCAAATCCATGTGATAACCCAAGAACATTATCACTAGCTATCCTTCCCGTATCCACACAACAATACCCCGAAACCCGCTCGAGCTTCCCAAACCCAAAACCCAAACAAAACCAACACCCCACATCACCACTCATCAATTTGCAGCTAATTAAAACGCCATCACCAACCACAAAATCAACACCACAAAATCGACCCAAAACCCAAAAGGGTACCTCTGAATATCCTTTTTCTGGGCAAGCAAGCACTCCAATATACACTCCTTACAAAAAACATGACCCTTTTGACAAGCCAACGGGTCAATCACGGGCTTCAAACACAGCCCGCAGGCGTCGAAGGGCTTGATCGAATCTCTCCCAAGCCTCTCCCTTTGGGTTCCGTATCCGAGCTTTCGTTTCTCGTCGTATGTGAAGATGGCGAGATCGTTGTTGTTCTTCGAGTGTCGCTGCGGCATCGTGGAGGGAAGGAGAAAATTAGGGTTTGGAGTCGAATTTGGGGATTTTGTTGAAGAGAACTGGAAATACGAGGCAGATTATTAAGTTCTCAAACGTCATTAGTCCATCTTTTTACTCCATCTTTGTGATTGAAACCAAGAGGTTGTTTGATACGATGGTTTAGAATAATGGAATTTAGAATAAATATCAGAACCTAAAATTTAGAATTTAAAAAGAACTTATACATTTTTGTTTAAAAAAATCAATAAATGAAATTTTTTTTAATGTATTTCGAGTTTTAATTTTAAAAAACGGAATAATGTATCAAATAATTTGGATTTCTTAATCATTGACCTAAAATAAAAAATCATGTCAAATAGAGCTTAACTTTTTCAATAATAAAAAATCACCGTCTCCCCATTATTATAGTACATAAGTGACATCATCCTTAATAGATCAATTTGATGCGATAGGATAAAATTTTGGGATAATTTAATTATTATTCTCTAGGTAGTTTTAAGACTCTCTAGTTTATAGTATTGTTTGCACTTTATTCTCTTTTGACTGTATTTATTTCACCCTCATCTTTTTATTGTTTTTTTATTTTAATTTTCATGTGTTTATTTCATTATGTTTATTTTATCATTCCATTGCATTTTATTACTTATTTATTGACTTATTTATCTAATTATTTCTAATGAATGTTTGTCCAAGCATATTATTTCACAATTGAGGACATTAGAAAACAGTCTCTCTATCGTGGTTTTATCCGCAATAGGGTAAGGGAGTGTACATCTGACCTCCTCAGACCTTGCCCTGCGCGAGAATAGCTGCGTTTGTAATTGTTGTAAATGAATAGTTATAGATTATATTCAATAATAAGTTATCGAAAGTGTGAAAATAATTAAAAGATTATACAATTAAAAAGATATATAAGTTACTTTAAAAATAATAAATAAACAATATATATATATATATATATATAGGGTTTTGAGTTTATGTGGATAGTCACACACAAAATTATATGTAGTTAAGCCGTTGGATCTCCACATTAATGGTTGAGATTAAAACCTCATTTCTCTCTCTCTTCAAACTGAGTTTTTAAATGGTCTAACCACATAACGAATTGTGTGGCTAGCCACACAAATACTTTTTTCATATATAGATATAAGAAAAATCAGTGGTGTTCCAGCAGTAGTCATGTTGGGTGTTACAAACTGTACCTCTTATTTTCGTGAAACACATTTGTTATATTGTGAACTGCAGCTTAAAAGATAAAAAATGATGCAGTTCATAAAATATGGAAAGAAGAGATGTAGTTTGTAGTAGTCATGTTGGTTGCTGTTCCAGCGCCAATGACGCACCCATATATATATATATCAGTTTCTAACTTAGTCATTGAAGAGGTTAAATGATTTGAAACTCTTTTCAAACTCATCCCACCTTGCCACTACAAAAAAACCTATATAGTTTGCAACAGATCAATTCCGTCGTAAAGGGGAATATTCCGTCGCTGGAACACATCTACGACGGAATTTGCGACGGCACTTTCCGTCGCAATCAATGACGTCGCAAAAGCGTTAATTTGCAACGGATCAGTCGCAAACAAAGATATTCTGCGACGGATTGACTTTATCCATCGCAGAATATAATTTTTAAAATTTATTTTGATTTACGAAGGAATCCGTCGCAAAAATAAATAAATATTATTTTAATTAATTCCTAATATAAATAAATAAATAACTAAAATAAAAATAATTATAGCCATTTGTGACGGATTCCGTCGCAAACATCATTTACACTTTGCGACGGAATCCGTCGTATACTTAATTCAATTAATTTATTT